>JAPMLY010001491.1:87500-97611 GCA_026401115.1 Tetraselmis chui | reverse complement strand
ACGCTAAACAACCAGCCTTGGGTGGCGGCTGGTGTCGAGACAAGAGAAGTGTCTTCAGCTATAGCTGTTAGCTATCTATACGCTAGTTCGCGATATCGTGCTCAGACACTCTAGATGATGTCCTGTACATGAGGACTTCTATCAGAGCATACATTAGCTCTCTGTAACTAATCTGCATTAGGAATTACTTACAACAGACTCGCAGGATCTTGCAGGTGGGAAGCAGGCTCGAGTGTATCGCTTCCGCTCGGCAGGCCTTCCCAACGAATCTGGGAGTGAGGGACCCCCACACGGAAACCTCAGTCAGCACAACTACAACCACATAAGAATCCTTACCGCCGTGAGCATCGAAGTGACTAGTAGGGGTGCGCAGTGGGCCTTCGGAAGCGCCTTGGGGTTTTAGTGATTGTTGTTGAGGCAAAGTTTGTCGGGGGCGGCCACGTTTCCGCATTGTCGCAGCTTTTTCGAAAACAAACTGGGGTTGTAGGGACTGTGTGGCGACGGCTAACGGGGGGATAATGATGGTTTGACCATGGCTGTGCAAAATTTGTAGTAAACGTCGTCGCAACGCCCGACTATTCTCGCCCTCGGTGTAATTCGAACTTTTTTGTTGTCAATATGACCACAGATTTGGCGAGGCGCGTACATTCGGCGGGTGATGCGGAAGAGTATAGTGTGCGTGTATTGTACAACAACAAACAATCGTAACCCAAGCTTGGCTCAAATGTGTCCGTTAATTTGAAACTCACGCACATCGGACGGTGCACCGTATGCGCCGGTTTTTCACCAAAAGCCGGATGCGTCGGCTGCTGTCTCTGGGCCCTCCCAACTATGCCATACAGGGAACTTACAAGTCAGGGCTAGACCGTTAACCACCTAATCCAACCTCTCCAAGGGTGTTCGGGGGTTTTACTCCCCCCGGGGAGGGTGCAAGTAGAGGCGAAGGTTGTGTGCATTCGAGATGTGTCGAGGCGTGCTTTGGAGACGAGTTTATCTGGAGGGTCGGTGCGGGCGGTGAGAAGGGAGGTGAGACTCGTGATGGTGGAGGAGTGTGGTGTACCGGTGCGGCTCATGACTATGGGTATGATGTCGACCACTGTGCCTGGCCAGTGGTTTCTGATGGCGTTCGCAAGGGGTGTGTATTTGGTGCGTATGAGGTCAGCTGTGTGCGAGAGGTTATTGTCTGTGCAGTACTTCCATTCCCCTATCTGGATTTTTTTTATGGATGCGTAACGTCGGCGACCGTTGGAGTGACCAACGAATCGGGGTTCGAGGATGCGGATGAAGTCAGGTTTGTGTGCAGGGGGACGAAGTGGGGGGGGGAGAATCTCAGGTGGGAGGACGGCGGGGCACGAGGTGAGGGAATCGGGCGAGAGACCTTCGTCAGCAGCGACAAGGCGGGTGGGCATGTGGGTGGGGTGAGGTGGGTGGCAGTCAAGTGGGGTGCAGGCAGGGGTGGGGGAATCAAACGATTTTATGGGTTTGTTACCGAAGTCTGCGGTGATGGTTTCCCATCGCCCTCCGTTGTGGCGTTCCAGTAGGGAGAGTAGGAGTTGCAGAGCGCTGTTGTGTCGGTCCTGTCTTAGACCAGACATAGAGGGGCAGTTACCGGCCATGTGGCCGTTGCTAGTGAATTGGCCACATAGGGGGCAGCGCAGGGTGGGGTTGTGAGTAAGTAGGCGGGTGTTGTGGACACCCCACATGAATTCTTGTTTGTGTGTGAACTGGATATTTGTGAGGGTTGAGTGTTTTTTGTGGTAAGAGAAATCGGCGCCGTCCTGCGCGGCGCGGGCGAGGAGGGCACCGTGTTTGGTTGTTCGCGAGAGAGGAGTGTGTGTGTGTTTTGTGCTGTAGGTGTGTGCGTCGGATTTGAGGTTGGTGTATTTGTAGGTTACGGGGTCCCCTAGCGTTTGTGGGATGAGGGTGTATGGCCATGTCCAGTGGCCTATTGTGACTTCAGAACCTGTGGTGTATGTAGTATCGGGTGGGTGACCATCCGCGACTTGGTTTGCGAGGGTGTCTGCGAGGTCGTTGCCGATGGAATGGTTGTGGGCTTTGATTTTGCCGAGGTGTGTACGGATGCCTGTTTCGCAGCGGGTTTTAAGGGTGTGTGTGATAGATGAGAGGGTGTCGCGGTGAATGTTGTGGCGGTAAGCGGAAGGGCAGTTTAAGTAACCTTGTATGAGGCGGAGGGAGCACGCACTGTCTGTGAGGAGGTGGGTGTGGCCAAGTTGGAGGCCAATATCTATGCCAGCTAATTCAGCACGATTTATTGTATGTGAGGGAGGGGTAGAGGTCACCATGATTTTGACTCGGGTGTCCGAGGCGGGGTGGGTAGCTGCTGCTCCGAGGGGGGTCGAGCCGCCTTTTTTCGAGCCGTCCGTGTATACGAAGTCCTGCCAGTTCCAAGCAGGGGTGCCTCTGGTGGGGGGGTACGTTAGATGCACGCGGTCTGGGAGGGGGTATGTGAGGGGGTGAGTTGGGTTTGGGGGGCGGTGGTATATACCTGCTGAGTGGGGTGAGTATGTGACAAAGAGGTGTGGAGGAGGGGGGGTGATGATGGGGTTGGGGAGGTGAGTGTCGTAGATAGATTCGAGAGTGTTGTGAAGTGCGGTCATGGCTGCGGGTGACGGGAGGGTGGTGAGTGCGAGGGGGTTAGCGACGAGGTATATGTCGACCATCCATCGTGTGCCGAATGGGGTAGGGGTGGGGTTGCCAGTGTGTTGGTCGGGGGGTAGGAATGTGTTTGCGTCATTGGGCAGGGTGTAAAGGTGGTGGGTGTATGGGGAGTTGATGTATTTGGAGTGGCGGTATGGTGTGTGTTCCCAACGGGGGAGGATGAGGATGGTTGCGCTGGGTGTGTGAGGGGCTGTGAGGTGTGCGCTGGTGATTGCGTGTTCCATGGCTCGTCTCATGCATTCGTGGTCGTATTCGGGGTTGGCTATGTTGGTGCCTTGCCATGTGTGTGGGGCATTGCTGCCGCTAGATGAGAAGACTATATCTTCAGGGTAGAGGGAGTGGTAGGTGTGGGAGTGGAGGGATTTATTGAGGGGGTCGGAGTAGAGTTCTGTCTGGACGCGGAATGTGTGACGGAGAGCTGTGAGTAGGTCTTCTCTAGTGGCCCATCTATTACGGGTGGTGGTGGCGGGTGTGGGTGAGTGGATTTCTGAGCGGGAACCTAGGCGGGTCAGGAGGTGGTAGACCTCCTCTTCGAACGTATGCTGCGAGAGGTCGGGGCGAAAGAGCTGAAAGAGGTGGCGGACGCGGGGGCCGTTAAGGGTGGTGACCGCGCGGCCGTCGGGAGTGCAGAGTATGGTGGTGTCGAGGAGTGATGGGTGTGCGTGGATAGCGAATTTACCGGTAGGGAGCATGTCGAGGTCGGGGTTGATGGGGTCATGGTTGAATGTGATTAGGGGGTGTGACCACGGAGGGGGTCCGGGTTCTGGCAAAATGGGTGTGGTGGAGGGGACATAGCCTGAGTTAAATGCGGTGAGGGCGGTGGGGCCGGAGGGGGTCTCACTGATGGTGTCGTGGAGTTGTAGGCACGGGGCCCACTGCACTTCGTGGAGGTGGGTGAGGTCGTGGTGTTGGCCGCGAGCACACCAGTCGCACTGCCATGAGGCGGGTCCCTGAGCTGGGCGGCATTGGGAGTGTATGGCAAAGTGCGGGCATGTGCAGCAGGTGGAGGAGGGTTCTATGTGCAGGGGGTCATGACAGATGGAGCAGGCGGTGGGGGAGGGGGAGGGGAGGCATACCGATGTAGGAGTGGAGGAGATGAGGCGGAAGCCGTCGTCGAGTTGTAACTGAATGTCCCATTCCGTGAGGTGTTCCGGGGCCCATTCAACCATGTACTGCGTCTGGCCGTATTCTGTGTCCTTGTGTTTGGAAATGATGCGTGTTACGTCGCAGGGAGGGTAGTGGTGGTCTGAGGGGGTGAGGTATTCAGTGTCTAAGTGTGTGGTGGGTGCGGTGGGGGTGGGGTGAGTGGTGCGGGGGGTGTAGATGCCTGATGAGAGGGTGGGGGGCGAGCGGGGGAGGTGAGGGGAGAGGAGGGGAATCCATGAGGGGTGTATAGTGGTGGGGGGGGATGCTTGGTTGGTAGTGAGGCTTGTGATGGGGAGGCGGTTGTGGATAGTATCGAGGGGTTCAGTGAGGATTGCGGCGAGGAGGCGGATGGGAACTGAGAGTGGGGTGGTGGACCCCGTGAGTGTGGTGATGGATTTGCATGATTTGAGGATGAAGGAGGATGAGGTGGCTCTGAGGAGGACTTGTGGCCACGAGGTGATGTTACTTTTCCAGAGGGGGGTGAGGCGGGGTAGGAGGGAGGCGTGTGTTTTGCGGGGAGAGAAATCGCAGTAGGCTTGTTTATATGTGTGAGGGTCGGTGATGTGTGTGGCTTTGTCCCGGAGTGAGGCGAGGAGGGCGTTGTCTTGAGTGGTGAAGTGGGCGCGGATTGTGGAGGCGATAGGGTTGGTGAGGGAGAGTGGAGGGATGTTGTGGAATAGGGTGCCCGCATCGCGTTGAGCTCGGACTAAGCACTTGAGTGTGGGTGGGGTGTAACATGTTGACATGATGGATTCCGAGGGCCAGTGGGAGTACGTGGTGGATAGGGTGCGTATGTGTGCGCGGGCCATGTGGCCTCTGTAGCCCGAGTTGTTCATGATTTTATGTAGGTGGCAAACTGTGAGTTGTGCGGCGTGGGCTTTGAGGGAGGGGAGGCCGTATCCTAGGTCTGAGGTAGGGCGGTGAAGGGCGGTGCGGGGAAGGTTACGTACCGAGGAGACGGCGGAGCGGAGTGCGCGGCAGATTTGTCCTTCGAGAGTGTCGAGTTGGGAGTCGGTGAAGAGGCCAAGCTGGAGGGTGAAATGCTTTCCGATGAGGAGTCCACGGATGACCCTGATTCTGCGGGATTGTGTTAGTGGGGAGGTGGAAAGGGTGGTGATGAGGGATGCAGTGGTGCGTTTGAGTTCTTGCCAGTGTTTGGTGAAGTTGAGGGAGGTGTTGAGTTCTACCCCTAGGACACGGTATGTGTCCCTGGGGCTAATGGAGGGGATGGGGGCCGGGGTGGAGTTTAGGGAGATGAACTGTGTCTGCAGGCGGGATGCGAGGAGGGTAGTGTTGGCGAGGGTGAGGGCGTTGCCTGTGCGCCAGAGCGCGCCGGTGATGCAGCATTTGCGGATGTTGACGGTCATGCCCGTGTAGGCGCTGAAGAGGGAGAGTTTTCTGAGCTGGATGGTCATGTTGGGGGTCGAGCCCGTGGCAAGGCTGAGGTCGTCGGCGAATCCGTGTCCTGGGTATGTGGCTGTGGGTTCTGTGGGGTCGACGTTAGTAGCGGGGGGGCCTGGGCGGTATCCCCGGCTTCCCACCGTGAGCCAGCGAAGAAAGGGTTCAAGGAAGAGGGTGAATAGAAAGGGGGAGAGGGTGTCGCCCTGGAGGGTTCCGCGATTAATGTCTATAGAAGGGGTGGGGCCATGTGGTGTAATATAGTCTGTGGTTGAGACCCCGTAGAGGTGTTCGCATGTGTCGACAAAGGTGGGGGGCATACCGAGTTGACGCATGTGTTTGAACATGATACGGTGGTCCGCGGCGTTGAAGGCGCCTTTGAAATCGGCGTACATGACGTAGATGTCTTTGTTGTGGAGTTTCGCGTCCTCCATTGTCATAATGAGGGAGGAGAGGGCGTCGTGGATACTGCGGTGTTGTCGGAATCCGTCTTGTTGGTCGCTGAGAATGCCGTGGGTTTCGGCGTACTTCGAGCCTGCGTCTTTTATTAGTGCTGTCCATAGTTTAAGGAGGTTATTCATGAGGGCGATAGGGCGGTAGTTATCGAGGAGGGAGGGGTCGCCTTTTTTATGTAGGAGGCATGTTGTGCTGTGGCACCAATCAGGAGGAGTGTAGGATTTGTGTGCTAGGAGGGAGAGGAGAGAGAAGAGGGCGGAGCGGGTCGCCGGTGGTAGGAATTTGATTATTTCATTGGGGATACCGTCGGGGCCGGGGGCTTTGCCGGTGCCTAGGGAGTTGAGGGTTTTATCGAAAGTGTCGCGGGTAATCATGTCGGCAAGGGTGAGAGAGGGGTCACCGCGGGGTTCGATGGTAAAGTTGTCGGGGTTGTCGGGGAGCTCCCATGGGGGGGTGGGTAGTTCGTGTGGGGTGGCGCAGCCGAGTTCGCTAGCGAAGTGAGAGTGTACCGCGTCAATGACGGCGGAGGGAGAGGATGCGGTGGTTTTATCGGGTTTGGTAATGCGGTGGAGGGTGGAGGCGGCGCCGGCGGGGGGTAGGAGGCCGCTTTTAATTTTCAATCGGCGGTGGGAGAGTTTGGGGCAGGTGTCGTAGGCCGCATTGGCTCGAGTTTTTATTTTCTTTATCTTATCCGTGGTGGTGGCGTGAAGGAGCTGGCGTATGCGTGCTTGGCACTGTTGTTTGATGGCGTCAGGGGAGAGATAGTCGGTTGTGTTTAAGAGGGCTTGGGCGATGGGGAGGGGGCCGTTATTTTTGCTGGGTGGGGAGAGGGTTTCGATTTAAGTGCCCTGATAACCAGTGTATCAGTGCAGGCTAGCGGGAGGGGTCGCTGGGTAATATACAGGGCCGTGTTGTGGGACGGGGGGTGGCGGTCGGCGAGCGGCGAGTTCGGGCGAGAGGGAGCGTGTAGAGCAAGGGCCGGCGCGACAGGCCAGGCAATTTGAGCAGCTGCGAGTGGACTAGTGTAGTTGCGGGGTAGGTAGGTAGCATGAGAGGGGAGGGGGCGTCGGTGAGTACAGATCAGGGCAGTGGCGTGTGCAGGGGCAGGGATCAGGCCTGTATAATAAATTTTGTTTTCTCTGATTAAAGAAGATGATTTTCGAGGTACATGATGGTGCATTAGTGGTCGAACTTTACAGCACAGTGGTTGGGACGCACTAAGGTGAGGGAAAGGTATCGGTTTAAGTGCGCTGGTAACGAGAGTATCAGCGGGGGTTAGCGGGAGGGGACGGGAGGTGTTAGACTGGTCCTTACTGTGGGACAGAGCGGGACGATCGCACCAGTACGGGTCGTCTGTGGGGGTTGTTTACGCATTTGAATCATAATGTGTATCCCTGCAACGGCCCCCGCGGGAATGCCCGTGCCGTATTGTGGCAATGGGTTCCCAACATATGAGGCCTGGGAATAAATACTCCACGTATTAGTACATGCCGACGATGATGTCTCGAATCGACCCCATACCGCAGCTTTAACAAGGTTAGAGGCCACGCGTGGTTGCAAAGACCTCCAAGCGGGTGGGACGCGTACGTTTTGGGCTAATACCGCGCTTGCCCTAGCAAAACGATCCAGCCACCGCACAGTCCCAGACGTCCAAGTATTTGGGCGCATACGACTAGGTTGGCGCACTAGATCGCTTATGCATGTATTTAGGGTGGGCGCTTTAAGGAACGCCCTAGTCCTAGCCGCCGCTGCCATTGCTTCTATGGGCGCTATTCCTAGCTCCCGTAGTAGTGGCGCTGTGGCCACCCCAGGTGCCTTTGCACCCACCCCAACTAGGCGCCTCAAACATTGATTTAATATAGTTTGTAATCTATTGACGCCGCCAGTCGAATCCATCCCCCATACTTCACACCCGTAAGTAAGGACCGGCAATATGCAGGTCTTAAGCACCGAGGTGCGTACATTAATGGGGATATCCCGCCCTCCTAACACCGAGTCGAGCGCTTCAACGGCGCGCCTACTTTTATTTACCCTATCGCCCACGATATTTCGCATACTTAAATCCGAATTTATTAACGCGCCTAAATATCTATACTCAGATACAACCGGTACCCGTTCCCCCCCTGCGCTTCGTTTTTCCCCTCGAATCGCCGCCGCACGTGTGCGTGTTGCTGCACCCAGCCCGCTTGTCGACAAGGACGAAGCCGGCGTGAAGGGACCTACTGCCATGGAGCAAGGTAGCAACGCCTGCTCATATGGTGAGCATTGCAAGGTGCATGGGGCGGACGCCCCGCCTCAGCTCAACGAGTGCAACACGGTTGGGTGCAACAACCTGCTTCACCACATGTGCCAAGGCGCGTATGAGGCGGCGCATCCAGAGACGGAGGACGACGGGCCGATGAGCAAGCGCTGCCTTGCTTGCTTGTTGAAACGTGCCGGCGCGAGGGCACAGCAGCCCGCTGCTACGACTCCTACGAGCCATGCGCTTCGTTTTTCCCCTCGAATCGCCGCCGCACGTGTGCGTGCTGTTGCACCCAGCCCGCTTGTCGACAAGGACGAAGCCGAGGCAGACGTACGCATGAAACCTGGTGGGAGAACCGGTGTCAAGCGCGCGAAAGGCGAAAAGCGTGCCTATCTGACCTATGCGCAACAAGTCGGCATAATCAACCATTACAACTCTCAAGGCGAGGTCCGTCCCAGCCATAGGACCCTTATCGATTGGGCTGTGGACCAATACAAGCTAGATCCCCCCCCTTCCAAGGCTTTCATTTCAAAGATGATAAAGAACAAAGATGATATTCTAAGTAAGTGGCGCTCAAATACATTGAATTGTGGAAATTGCATAGATACCTTGATGAGGAGAGGTCAGATCATTTCCTTTTATTGCTTTATAGGTGAACATGGCTCAACTGTTCAGCTAGAGCTGGGTGGGGACAGGAAGAAGAAAAGAGTTGTAGTTATTGCCGCGCAGAAAGTGTTGGAGGAGAAGCTACTCACATGGATACAGGCGCATGACGCCCAACATGGTGGCAGAATCCCCGTGAATGATCAAATGATGATGGCAAAGGTAATTTGCTTTGGGGAATGCGATGTATTGCCATGTTGCATTGCTGGGCGGTATTGTGTGATAGTTGCTTTGGTATTAATTTGGCGCTACATTGAAAGCATTGCATCATGCGCAGGCCAGGGAAATTGCCGAGGTTCACAACTTGCAATTCAACCCGAAGCAATTCAACTTTTCCTCCAACTGGTTGTTGGGATTCAAGAAAGCCAACAACATCAATCGGCTGCGGCTGCACGGTGAAGGCGAATCTGCGGATCTTGTCTCTGTGAAAGCGGTGCGAGAGCAGTTACCTCTCATCCTGAAAGATGTTCCCTTGGAGAAAATATTCAACTTCGATGAGACAGGTATGAGTTGTGATGCGTGCAGTAGTGTCGTACTTGTGATTCTTTCTGACGCTAATAATGGAGTTCATGTCACAGGTGTTTTCTACAGAATGCTACTCACAACTGGCAATGTTGTTGGCTCTGCGAAGCACCGCAAGGGTGGTAAGATTGCAAAGGATAGACTTACGGTTGGACTTTGGTGGAATGCTACCGGCACTGACTTCTTCAAGCATGTGTTCATTGGTAAGGCCAAGCGGCCGCGCTGCTTTGGAGCCCACTGGCATCCTGAGAAAATTGGTGGCTTGTACTACAACAATGATAGAGCGTGGATGCGCAGCTACATTTGGCAAGATATTCTCGCCAAGTTCAACCGCTACTGCTACAGCATGAGCAATGGTGGTATTGAGCCGGTTATCCTTTTGGCTGACAACTGCCCTGCTCACAGCATGCCAGCTAACGCAAGACCATGGGAGTCAGGTGACCTGCGGGGCTTTCGGATGTCCAACGTGCTAGTGATCTTTTTCATGCCCAACATCACATCCCAGGTCCAACCACTGGACGCTGGCGTGATTCAAACTGCCAAGGCGTTGTACCGCAAGCGTCACATGGCTTGGATCTTGCAGCAGCTTGCAGCATGGGAGAAGACAAAGGAGTCAGCGCCGAACTCCAAGCCTCTCATCAACTGTACCGTGCGCCAAGCCATTGAATGGTTCATGATAGCTCTTGGGCAGCTGCCCAAGGCATCGGTGCAAAATTGCTGGGTTGCCTGCAAGATCTTGACTCCCGTCCAAATGGTTGATTTGTCCACTGGGATTAGGCACAACAACCGCGCTGCACGGAGTGAAATGGCCACCAGCAATGCAAGTGTCTCTGATGTTATCATTCAGGAGCTCAGTGACATGCTATCTCAACTGGGCAAGTCTTTGGCGGTAGATAAGTCGCAGCCGGTGCGCATGGCCGAGGCTGTGGACGTGTTAAACTTGACACAGGAGCGTGTTGTGTTTGACTGTGATGAAGCTCTACTTGATGAGGTGGATCGCGCGGA
>JAPMLY010001491.1:50000-82500 GCA_026401115.1 Tetraselmis chui | reverse complement strand
CTATCGAGTCTCGGTGCCGTCAACTGTCTTTTTTTAATGCGGTGTTCCAGTTATAGCGTGTCTTTGGTTTTATGTTAATGTTTGCATTTCAATATGTTTTTTACGTAATAAATTCATACTCATAACAAGCTATGTATCTTTGTTTCAAATATAATCATGATTATGGTGATGGCGGTCACTTATTCAGCACTTTCTGGATTTTGTGTTACATGGGGTTTTCAGCAGGAATTGTCATGGCGACGTTTGGTATGGTTCTACACTCCTCCATAAAAGTCCGGACATGCATAATGTTAAGCATAAGCTAGGCAAGAACACGCTCCCCTCTCACCACGTCAAGCACGATGACACCCATCATGTACCGCCCAAGTGTAGTAGAGCCGGGAAGCAAGCAGCTACCCGCCAGGCCGGTATGGTTAGACCTGAGTGTTGTCGGTGGAGTTTGTCGAATTTAGCCCATAAATTTTAAGAAATTCTAATTTAAATCGTCGAAACTACACACGTCGTTCTGAGCTTCGCGCTTGGTCATTGTTTACGCGCTCACACCAGGCTGCACGTTAATCAGCGTTTTACATAACTATATTTTTGGGGGGTTGTTGGACGGGGTTTGGAGGCATGGGTGCCGTGTTCAGTGCGCGAGGTTAGGTTTTAAGGCTAGGGATCAAGTGAATTTTGTCGATGTTGATGGCAGTGATATTTTGCAACGTCGATGTTGATGGTATTGATATCTTGGATTGTCGATGTTGATGGCGTTGATTGTTTGAAATGCTGATATCGATAGCAATTTAAGCCGATATTATCGCCGATGTATCGATATTTGGGACGATATATCGATACATTGGGCTTAAATAATCAATATTTTACAATTGTTTTGATAATTGATGGCATTGATGCGAGCACTACTGCCATCGTGTCGATGTCGATGTCGCAACCTATCACATCGATGGCACTATCACCAGGCGATGTTGATACTATCGACGATGCATCGATGGCTGATCCCTAGCCTTATTAGGTTTGGGGGTGTGTGAATGGAGCACGGGAGTTCACGCCGCAAGCACGGGTGATATTTTTGGAAAGCAAGCGAGTACAGACCCACATGACACAGGTTTGGATAAACACTGGATGTTGTGAATAGGCGATGGCGATTGGATTTGGTGAGGGGCGAGGTCTAACTTGACAGTTAGGGACGCATCATGTTAAGGGTGGTGTTTGGAATGCTTGGGTATGTGCTTGTGCCAACCACACCCAACTCACGCGTCGCACACGTCGTAAATCATGCTTGTAATTCTGTAGAAATGGAGAATTGGGAAACATATACCGATAAACCTCGCACAAATCGCCTCAGGAGGTGAGCCGATTTCGACGGGTGTTGCTTGGCACTGCGGCTCAGCTTTGCCGTTCGGAAACATTGCGGAAATTAGAATAACTCAAATAACATTCAAAAAGCGCGCCCAACGGTACATGTTCCAAATTATTTCGACTTTTGCGGGAAATTTATGATCGTTTGAACATTGTGGCCGAACGCAACTTGCCCTTGGGTTGTGCGCATATCGGTGGTAAGTCTAAGTACGCGATGTCGTGCATTTCCCCCACATCGGGATGCCCAACACCTCCTCCCTCCGTCGCCTATGCATTATGTTTGCGCGACAATCGCATAAGCATTCATATTGCGGCGTTGTGCACCCGTCACTCTTTTCTTCTAACCGGCACTGCGATTATTTGAGAGAGCGCGACGCGCGGGTGCGGGCGCGATAAACCCAAGTGCACAAGCCTGGCAGCGCTCTAATTCGCTCCCCGTAGTTGTCGGTGCATTTCATCTTGGGCGCCAAAGCATTGCTCAGGATTTCAGGAGACTTATCGATTAAATCGATGCATGATTACATTTTCTCTTGAGAAGATACGAAGTATTGTCCGGGATTCTATGGAGTGTGTTTCCGACTTGAATTTTGTTTAATGAAGTATTCCCTCAGTTGAATGATGCATTAATTTGAGTAAGACTTGACGAAGAGACAATCCACGATGGAATCTTGCCAATGAAAGTGATTTCCAATACCGAGTTAACGGCTTCCGTTTCTCGGCGTACCCGTACAACCGTCTGTGTATGTTAGGTTTGGATTTGCACAGTGATCCAGCATGGAAATGAAAGTTATTTGCAACAAGACCGGAAAATTGGACCGACAGGCGGAGACACCAAATCCCCCGTCCTCTAATACAGGGACACTTAGGAGCAACGATAGGGCCGAGTACATTTGCGACTAGTTTGGAAGGTGGGATTCATCCTCGGCCGTCACACGATTGCATACCAAGATCGGCCTTACCGGGTCTCGAACCCGCGACCTTAAGCGTATTAGGCGTGCGCTTTACCGACGTGTCGGAAAAGTGTGGACGTCACTTTACGGCCTTCTTACAATTAAGTTCTAGTTCACGACACTAGGTACACCTATCGACAAACCTACCTTCAATGTGTGCCGATATTCTTCGTGGGTAAAAATTGTAAACAATCACACTAGTTGCCACAAGCCCCCCGCCTAAGAACAGTGGAGAATGTAATCAAGAAAATGCATGTCTAAAAGTCATGAATGTAAATATGAAAGCGGTTTCTAGCTAGGCCTTCACGATGAACGGATCGCTCCCAACGAACAAGGGTGCCGATAGGCGTTGATGAGGGGCGACATGCAAACCTAATCTAGTAGCTCCGCGGAGACACTACCGAGGTGCTCGTCGCGCCCATCGCAATACATTTTCGTGGCTTGTGCGCGGGGGGGCTTCCCATCAGGCAAGTGGAAGTGAGCGTTCACCATGTCGACATACTTTGGAGCTTTATTTGTTGAATTGAGTAATCATAAGAATCGCGCCTAATAAAAGCATGGAGGACCCATGACCCCGCGCACATATTCTCATTGTTCAATTCCCCATTTTTTGCTTATCACACTTTCTTCCGCCGCCGGGTATCCGGAGATGGTGAGCATCGCGCATGCTTTTTTGCGAAAAGCAATACATGCACAATTACGTGTAGTGACCAATTTACGATGCCCATCCCATACTGTCAAAATATCGATTTCGGAAATCGTAAATTACGGTCGATATTGCATGTGCGGAAATCTTTCCTGAACTACCGATAATATCGCTACTTACGCCGCCCACGTTCGAGTGTTGTTGCGATACATATAATGAGGGGTATTGTACGTGGTACATCATTCCCGCCCCATGCCCGTGCCATTGCGTTGAGTATATCTTTCGGCAGAGCGAGTACGAGAGTACGGGCTTTGAGTTCGCCATAACTTTGTCTCTATTTTTTGTGCGGAATGTTGCGGTGGGTGATGCGCGCTTGAGATGCCGCGCCGGCACCACCGTGGCCGTGGACAGGGACTGGATCCGGATCCTACGGCTCCGCGAATCCCCGAGACTACTCGGGTTCGGACTCGGTCTCGTGGGTCCGGACCCTAGAATCACATGTAATCGCGGGATCCGGACCCTAGAATCACAGGTAATCGTTGGATCCGAACCCTAGGTTCGGTAGGTAATCGCGGGATCCGAACCCTAGAATCACAGGTAATCGTTGAATCCGGTACCAGTTCTTGTAAATAATCGTTGGATCCGGTACCAGTTATTGTAAGTAATCGTAGGATCCGGTACCAGTTATTGTCAGTAATCGTTGGATCCGGTATTCATCGTACTTTAATGGATCCGCGGTAATCGCGAGTACCTCATCCTCGCAAAACGATGTGAAATCGCGATACCCAATCAGTACTCACGATTCCGAGTATCTCACGATTCTGTGGTGGCCCGAAGTGACACGCTGTTTTTTTGGGAGATATTTGGCAATGCAAATCTGCTGAGGTGTATGTCTAGGATTGGTTCAATAGCCATGATTGTTGTCATTCCGCAGCCTTGAATCGATTGTAGCCCACCCAAGGGCCAGTTAAACGGTGCGTACGCGCTTGAAATCCACCATAATCTGCCCGTCCACATCCAACTCCTATCATAGTTAGCAACAACGGCGGGGCAAGCGGGAAGTAGTAGACCGTCTAGATCGGGGAAGAGCTTGTCATCGACGGCTATCCAACGTACAGAAGAGGAGCTTGTTGGGAATTCAGATAGGGTGTTCATGATACCTCAGTCAAAATCTACTGTATGGGATCCAAGCATGAGCAGGCGCATAGAACTAGTAGAGATGTAAAAAATGAATTTGCAGTACAAATTTCCCCCAAAATGCGCAATTTGTATCAATTTGCATGAGTACTTCGAGTACTTGTTGGAATCGCGGACCCAACGAATCCAACGGAACCAAAATCTTAGAAGTACTCATGTACTCGGTTCCGGAACCGAAAACACAGGTACTCGCTGGATCCGAACCCTAGAATCACAGGTAATCGTTGGATCTGAACCCTAGAATCACAGGTAATCGCGGGATCCGGACCCTAGAATCACAGGTAATCGCGGGGTCCGAACCCTAGAATCACAGGTTATCGCGGGATCCGAACCCTGGAATCACACGTAATCGCGGGATCCGGATCCCTTTTTTAGAGGTACTCACTAGTTCCGGATCCTAAAAAATCAAGTACTCATGGATCCGAACCCAACAAAAAAATGGCGGATCCAGTCCTTGGCCGTGGATGAGTCTCGTCCCCCATCCTGGCCTCCGATGCCTTCGCCACTCGCTTTTATCATTGACTACACGTTCTTGTCACAAACATGTATATAGGATAGCGCGTGGATGGGTCGTCTGATTTGTGACCGCGACGTTGCAAAATAGGAAGCGACGTAGCCATTTAGGCTTGTGACGCTACACGTACCGTCCGTCCCTAGCGCGCTGTGCCGTGAATTGGAAACGTTCTTTGATCCTCGCCTAGAGCCGTGCGATGAAGCGCAAGTGCTTGTGAGCCATCCATACAAAATAAATTCCGTGCCGCTGACGTGCCGTGCCAAATCGTGATACATGCAGTCGAAATAGCGATTTGGCACCACACGCGGCCGGGATGAATGGTGGCCTACCATTTGAAAACATGTTGTTTGCGATCTCAAATCATTGTATCGTCTTAAATCGTCAAATCGCTGCAGCGTGATCGGCCGTACGATAATACTTGTACTCGCGATAAAATGTCCTGACGACTTCGCCGCACTTGCAATGGCTGATAGTAAGGGATACCAAATCGTTGTCTCAAATTGATAATATGACAGTATAGGATGGCTGTCGAGGTTCCTTTCTCCCCGTCGATGGACCCCTCTCCGATCCCTCCACGCAACTCCAATCGGGGCCGCTAAGGCCGCCCCCGCGTGCTCCCTCGCCTTCCCCCTCCTCGTTGTTTGTAGTGGGGAAGCTAGGGGCTGTCTATGTACGTCTTCTTGCCATCTGCGCTTCCCCCCGAGTCTTGTTAAGACGGGTCAATGAGCCATTGGCCGGCCTCCGCGTCGTCATCTTGGGCCGTCCCGACTCCCCCTCTTCTCGCCCTCATTTTTCATGTCCTCTGCGTTTGGGCCTCCCCGTCGTGCCTATGCTGCTCGCCGTGCCCGTGCTATGGTCCGTGCGTACACTGCTATGTGTCCCCATATTTTCCTTGTCCGTCTTTATGCACCGGTCCGCCGCGCCACTCCTCGTCCTCATGCGCGTCGCCCTTCTCGTGACATTCCTAATGTACCCCCTTGTGGCTATTGGGCTTTTGTCTTGCGCGACACTTGTGCGTATGCTACACGTGCTGCCCCATTGCGAGTCGGCCCGGGTGTGGGATTGTAGGTGATGATAAACGGCGGGTTGGTGTTGTTGGTGCTAGTGGTGTTGGTGGGCGGCGGGCTGCACCTACCGTTGCTGGTCGGCGGGAGGCTGCCGACGCAGGTGGACGCCCGGCCGATGTTGCTAGTGTAGGTGGGCATAGAGCTGTTGTTGGTGGGGCTATGGCTGGTGGTGCTGCAGCTCGTGGTGCTCTTGCAGTTGTAGCTGTGGGTTGGCGCCGGGCTCATGTTGTTTATGATGATGTTGCTGGTGGTGTTGCTGCAGCTGTTGGTATTGATGTTGGTTGGAGACCGGCTGCTACTGCTTTTATTGGTGGACATTGGGTTTTTGCTTGTGGGGGCGTTGATGATGTTGTTGCCATTGTAGCAGCTCCCGGTGTTGGTTTGCGGCCACTTGTTGCTAATGATGCCGTTGGACATAGGGATGCGGCTTGTGGTGCTAGTGTTTTACTGCAAGTGGTGTTGTTGCAATTGCTCGTGATGGTGGGCATAGGGTTGCTGCTATTAGTGCAGGTGGGCATGGGTTGCAGCTCCTTCTCGTGCTCTTATTGATGGTGGTTGACGGCCGACTAGTTATACTTTTGCTCGTGGGCAAAGGTTTGCAACTGGTGGTGATGCTGGTGGTGGTGTTGCGATTTGTGTCGTTGTTGGCGGTGTTGCTGCATGTGATGGTGTTGTTTGGCGGCCGGCTAATGTTGATGGTGTTCATGGGGAGAGGGCTGCAATCGGTGATGTTGTTGCTGCATGTGTGGTTGCTGGCGATGATGTTGCAACCGTCGGTGTTGGTTGGCCGCCGGTCGCTGCTACTAGTGGTGTTGCCAGTGGTGTTGTTGGTGCTCTAGCAGCCGGCGGTGCTTGTCGCGGCCAACTGTTGTTGGTGATGATGGTGGGCAGGGGGCTGTAAGTGGTGATGGTGTTGTTGTTATAGATGGTGTTGCTGCAGTTGCTAGTATTAGATGGCGACCGGCGCATCGGGAAGGGACAGCAGCCCCTTGGAACGTGCTCCGATAATACAACATGGGCTCTCATGGCGCCCGCCGGCGGCGCAGCGGCGGCGGCCCCGGAGGGGGGTTCGCTCGCATGCCCGTCGGCATCCCCTCACCTCCCCGTGGTGGGCGCTGGAAGCCCCGTAGCCGTGCCATGCATGGCACGGTAGGGGACTCAGAGGGCCGACAGCTCGACCCGCGGGATCAGCAACTGTCAAGAAAGCTCTGTACATAGGGCTTTTGAAAAAAACAAATCTGTGCAATACCGGCACCAAGATCTCCCGCTCGGCCCGTCCGATATGTTTTTCCGCATACAGATACTACTAGAAACAGTCCTACCTCGAGGGGATGGGACATGTACTTCAGAGTGTTTGATGGCGAGGAGGGTACGGCCGGATCAGCGGTGGGAGGCGGGTGTTGGAGCTGGTGGTGGCCAGCTGGGAAGCAACGTCAGGAAAGGGCGCTCGCTAGCCGCCGACCAACCATGTGCCCGTCGACACTTCTCAGGGGGTGAGTCAAGACATGACACATGCGGGTGGCCGGTCGCAGGCGGAGGAGCGGCTATGTGAGGCGGCGGCGATCCTTAGGATCACCCGCCGCCGGAAAGCCATGTACGGAGGATTTTTTGGAAATTAAACAAATGTCCGTACCCGGCGTCGAGCTAGTTGGGGAGCAGCACTAGGGTAGGGCGCTCACTAGCGAGCCGCCACGCCGACATGATACATCTCCCGAGGGGGGAGGAGTAGGCTTGGGCGGCAAGGAGGCCAGTCGCGACGGATCCCCCCCCCCCCCCCTCCTCGACACCCACTACCGGATAGACGAGACGCTTGCGGGGGGGGGGGGGGGGGGGGGGGGGGGGGGTGAGCGCGGAGGCCCCAACCTCAACAAAGTCTACTAGGTGGACGCGCGATCAGAGGGGGGAGGGTACGGACGCAGGCCGGTCTACCTGACAGGTACCCGGGTACCAGACAGAGAAAAAGCCGGGGAAATGAGCGGGGAAAATTCAGGTGCGGAGGCAGGAGCGCCTATTTTTTCTATGTCTATGTGTCTCGGTCCCCCCCACATGCCCTCGAGGTAACGGGGGACCTCGACAAGGAGGACCGTCGCGTCGGCGGATGCGGCGGCGACCTTGGCGGGGCTAACGGGATGGGGCGGCGGGATCGACGAGCGACCACTCGAGGAGGGGTTTTTTGCCATCCTTTCCCCTCCTATCTTCGGCAAGACCGAAGTCACGCGGGAGCTTGATTAGGCTGGCCCGGCGTCCCTCCCGAACGCCGACCGGCCTCGGCCGGTCGGCACCCCGGTTCGGTGGAAGCGGGCCGAGCACCGTGAAGGTCGAGCAGCAGTTTAGTTTTGCATTTCTCGACAAGTGGATTTATTTTTAGATCTTTTTTTCTTGATTACAAAATTATTACGCTGTTACTGCTTAGGTGGGGGGACTGTGGCAATTACTGCGGTTGCTTACAGTTTTTTAACTCCCGAGGAACGTCGACACACATTGCAGATAGGTGTGTCTATAGGTGTACTTGGTCGAAGAGACCCGGGCTAAACTCGCTTATAAGTCCTGTATGGCTTGGTAGAGAGGCCCGAGAGACAGCAGTCGGTCTTGTTTGCCGGCACATGTTGTAATTAATTTCCAATTTCCATTTTTGTTGTTGTTGTGAGATCAGAACTACATCAAAACTCTGAGACTTGTTTTAGCATTTTTATTTCCCATTTTCCTATGTATTGCTGTTACTGCTTAGGCGGGGGGACTGTGGCAATTACTGCGGTTGCTTACAGTTTCTTAACTCCCGAGGAACGTCGACACACAAGGAAGCTAAGTGTGTCGATAGGTGTACCCGGTCAAGGAGACCTGGGCCCAACTTGCTAATAAGTCATGAAAGGCAAAGTAGAGTGGCCCGAGAGACATCAGTCGCTCCTGTTTGCCGGCACATGTTGTAAACAATTTCAATTTCAATTTCAATTTTTGGGCTCTCACTTTTTTAGCCTTATGGACACTCACACGCCTCCAATGTGCCATGTGCCTTGAACGCTAGTATTACACACAAGCTTACGCATTGAAAACACCATGGCCGGCAACTCGCCGCCGCCGCCGCCGCCACCACCCGTCTACACTCACTCGAGCGCCGCCCGGCAACACAACGGCGGCGGCCCCATAGGGGGGTGCGCTCGCAGGCCCGCAGGCCCCTTTCTCTACCTCCACGCGGTGGGCGCTTGTAACTTTGCAGCCTTGCCATTTTTGGCACGGTAGGAGGCTAAGCGAGGTACCGGTAGCTGCGACCTCCGGATTAACAGTTGTCGGAAAGCCATATACGAAGGGTTTCGGAAAATCATAATATCCGTACACCAACACTAAAATCTACCGCTCGGGCCGTCCGATATGTTTTTCGCTACTGAGTACACATGAGATACCGTTCTATTTGGGGGGATGGGGCATGTATCTATGAAATATTTTTCGGCGAGGAGGGTACGGAAGGATCAGCGGTGGGTTGAGGGTGTTAGAGCGGGCGGCGGACAGCCGGGAAGCAGTGCTAGGGAAGGGCGCTCGCTACATGTTGACCGGCATGTTGACGTCGAGCTGACCCAAAGGGGGGCAGCACAACACCATCAGCTAGGAGGACTGTCGCGACGGGAGGAGCGGCGATGTCTAGCGGCGGGGTTATCCTCCCGATAAACCGCCGCGGGGAAACTATGTGCGGAGGGTTTGAGCAATTTCCGCACCCCTGCGGCCTTTTTGGATCCGGCCAAACCCACCGGTGACCATGCCCAACCCCACCGCTATCCACTATCGGCAGGCACACCTAATATTAGAGAGTGCGAGCCCGGGTCAACGCGAAAGCTCGCACTCGAAAGAAGGGTGCTCGACGGACGCACGATCGGTGAGTGGGGGGTACGGCCGCTGGCTGATTTTCTAGGCCGGGTACCAAACAGAAAAAAGCTGGGGAAATGGACGGGAAAACTTTTCAGCGCGGCGGCAGAAGCGCTAGCTTTTTGAGTGTGGTAGTCTTGGTTCCCCACAACTTGCCCTCAAGGTAACGGGGGACCTCGATTAGGAGGAAAGTCGCGTCGGGAGGAGCAGCTACGACCTTAGGCAAGGGCTTACGGGATGCGACGGCGGGATCGACGAGGGACCGCGTGAGGAGGGATTCTTCGCTAGCTTTTTTCTCCTTTCACCGGCAAGACCGAAGTCACGCGGGAGCTAGATTAGGGTGGCCCGTCGCCCCTCTCGAACGCCGATCGGCTAAGGCCGTTCGGCACCCCGGATCGGTGGGAGCGGGCCGTTCATCGTGAAGTTTGAGCACCGGTTTCATGTTGCATTTCTTGACAAGTGGCTCTGGTTCTTTGGTGATATTCTTTTCTTGATTACAGAATATTTATGTTGTTAGTGCTTATTAGGCGCAGAGACTGTGGCAATTATAGCGGTTGCTTACAGTTTTTTACATCCGAGGAACGTCAGCACACATTGCAAATAGGTGTGTCGATAGGTGTACCTGGTCGAAGGGTACCCGGGTCAATCTTAGCAACTAATGGCCGTTAGAGAGCAGCCGTTAGAAAGCAGCCGGTCCAATTTGCTAGTTTTGTTGTAAATCACTTTCATTTTCAAATCACTCGCTCGCCACAATACCAGTGGTCACGCAACCGACGATGACCCCATGAATTATAAAAGCGACCACATAGCAGTCGCTTGCAACAACACAAGCGGTCACGCGCACAACGATGGACCCCTCAGCAGCAACGACCACACAATAGTCACTAGCCACAACAAAAGCGGTCATGCACACAGCGATGGCCCCCAAAACAACAGCGACTACACACATCAATTGCCTTCCATCACAATAACGGTCACCCGCTTCCTCCCCACCGTCCCCGAACACACGCTGCCAACTTTCGTCGTTACCGACAGTCCGAGTCAGCTTGTGCTCCAATTGATCAGCTTTGCGTCCTATGTGCGATCGCGCGTGTAGCGGCATGTCGGTGTTTGTACGCCAACTCGCTGGGTCTTTCTCGTTGTTGTGACGATCGGTGTGGCAGTTCCTCGGCGTCGTCGCCGTCATTGTTCTCCCCTCCTTGATACCACCGTCGTTTCTGTCATCTTCTCCCGTTGCAACGATCATTGAAATTGAAATTGTTTACAACAATATCGAGTTAAGTTTTGTTGTCTTTGGGCTCTCCCGTCTTGTGCGCCCTTCGGGACTTACGATTAGGATTTACACCATGAGCCACTGATTCCAACCTCTCCATTGGTATTGACAACGCCTTCAAAATCATACACTTAAACAATTTTGATTTTCTTCTGTAATTCTTCCACATAATCATATAACAAACAGTCAAATGCACCCTAAAATCGTTGTGACACGCCACAAGAAACGTGCCCCGCACGTGAGGCATAGTTCGGGTATGTCAATAACTCTTGGGGATCGAGGAGGTAACTTGTGCCGCCGGACAACGGCGATGTACCACCACGATTTGACGGGCTTGACTACCGAGAAGAAAACAACAAAGTACGTCGGTAAGGCTCAACTGTGCGCCATCGGAAGACCTTGCGTGCACCGCCAAATTCCACGGCGGACTGATATGACACAACCTATGGCATCAAGGAGGGTTAGTACCGGCCCGGCTGAGGGGGGGGGGCAGGGGGTCGAGGGATAGCATGAGTAGATGGTAGCGAGGACCTTGGGCTGTATATTCCGCGGGAACCCGCGCCTGCGGCGGGGTGGAAAACCCGCACGGAGAGGGTGGCTCAGGGGAGCGCTGCCGTGGGTGCCCCCAGAATATTTTTTCTGAAATACAAAGCAAATTAGGGCATTTTGACTTTAGGGTAATACATATATGTCACTCGTAAATAAACGTTCATACAATCGTTAGTTAAAGCCACATTTTATAGAGAAAGTCCCCATATATAATATGGCGGTGTTTAAACACATCAATTATACATTTATACAACATGATACCGTATTGATCAAATTCAGTGCACCGTCCACTCAAGCATTCATAAACCCTCTACCAGATTCTCCATTCAACAGGTTTTGAGCATTTGGGGTAAAATGTTGTCGGTGCTGTGCCAAAACATTGCAGTCAGGCCGGATGAAGAAACGCTAAATCCGTTTTTGATTTTTTTTTGTAGTATTTGCTTGGCCGAAAAGTACTGATCAAGAGCTTGAGTAATGAACAAGGTCCTCTTGGCTGTATAAGGCGGATTATAATCAGTTATACTTTCATCTTTTGCATCATACATGTCACAGCGGAGACCTCGAGTTCGAGGAGCATGCTTCGCGACAACGCTACACATGCCCTACACTACAGCCTCATTGCAAATCTTGAGCACACAGTGAATCTACAACAACATAAACCGAGGGCACAACCTGCAAAACGCGGGTTTCGTTATTATCTCCAAGTGACGAAACATTTCGACATGTTCTTGACACGGCAGTCTTACTTTTCTTGTCGGGGTGACATCTATGTTGCTTCTCGGGATTTTCCACTTTGGAGGAAACAAAGTTTTTGCGCATTGACTCCAACACAAAGAAAAGCCAGCCATTTTGATTTTACGTTTCTGCACTATCCACGTCTGGATACGGAGAAGGTTAGGAAAGACCCGCGCTTCTAAATAGTCGTGAAATGACGAAAATGGCGCATGTGAACACACGACAAATAATATTGAATCGACACATTGTGCCATAACTATAAATGTTTTTTTGCCTCATTCCCATCAACGCGAGTCCTAAAAAATCAGGCAACGTTTTCTCACCAATCTGCGACATCATAGCCAATGTTCAACAGACCTTGCTTCACTACATCGGCTATGTGTGCATTATCATCCTTCATCACAACACCGCATGTTTTCAAGTCAAGACTCATAAACCGACCTTGTTCTAAATGATCTTAACGATTGCCTTGGTGTTGAACAACCCCATTGCATGGGCTAGGAGTTTCTGCGGCTGCGTGCAAGAACGGAAAGTATTTGGGTGGGAATCTTTTTTTTACTTGCAGCTCGGCATGAATGAAATCCAAAGCCTTGACAAATTCGTCCTCCATCTCCAACAAGTCCCATGCTAAAACAGTCACGGTTTGCAATGAAAATGAAAATTAAAATGGAAATTTTTAACAACAATACCACCAAATTGGACCGGCTGCTGTCTAACGGCCAAAAGTTGCTCAGCCATTTAGGTCACTAAAGAGCAAAAAATGACCCGGGTACTCTTTGATCAAGTACACCTATCGACGCGCCTATCTGCGATGTTTGCCGACGTTCCTCGGAGGTTAAAACTGTAAGCAATCGCAGTAATTGCCACAGTCCCCCCGCCTAAGCACTTACAACATAGATAAGTTTTTAATCAAGAAAAGAATATCACTAAAATAAACATATTTTCAGTTTATTTTAGTTTACTTTTTCGAGCACTTGACAACAAATGCAAAATGAAACCGCTGCTCGACCTTCACGAGTTCACGACGCACGGCCCGCTCCCACGAAACCGGGGTGCAGACCGGCCTCAACCGATCGGCGTTTGAGAGGGGCGACATGCCACCCTAATGTAGCTCCCGCGTGACTTCAGCCTTGCCGGAGTCGAGAGGGGAAAGGCTAGCGAAAAAACCCTCCTCACGCGGTCCCTCGTCGATCCCGCCGTCGCATCCCGTAAGCCCCGCCCCAAGGTCGTAGCCGCCCCTCTCGACGCGACTTTCCTTCTAGTTGAGGTCCCACGTCACCTCGAGGGCATGTGGTGGGGGACCAAGACTAGCACACAGGAAAAAGCTAGCGCTCCTACCGCTGTGCTGACAAGTTTTCCCGGCCATTTCCTCGGTTTTTTCTGTCTTGTACCCGGGCGGCACTTGCCTAGAAAATCAGCCAGCGGCCGTACCCTCCACCCACCGATCGCGCGTCCGTCGAGCACCCTTCTTTCGAGTGCGAGCCTCCGCGCCGACCCGGGCTCGCACTCTCTAAGACTAGGTGTGCCTGCCGATAGTGGGTAGCGGTAGGGTTGGGCATGGTCACCATTGCCGGATCCAAAAAGGCCGCGGGGGTGCAAAAATTACTTAAATCCTCCGCACATAGTTTCCCCGCGGCGGTTTATCCGGAGGATAACCCCGCCGCTAGACATCGCCGTTCCTCCCGTCGCGAGAGTCCTCCTAGCTGATGGTATCGTGCTCGCTCGACGTCAACATGCCGGTCGACGTGCAGCGAGCGCCCTTCCCTAGCGGTGCTTCCCGGCTGTCCGCCGGCCGCTCTAACACCGTCAACCCGCCACTAATCCGTCCGTACCCTCCTCGCCGAAAAATATTTCATAGATACATGCCCCATCCCCCCAAATAAAACGGTATCTCAGGTGTATTCAGTAGCGAAAAAAGATATCGGACGGCCCGAGCGTTAGATTTTAGTGTTGGTGTACGGATATTATGATTTTCCAAAACCCTTCGTATATGGCTTTTCGACAGCCGTTCATCCCGCGGATCGCAGCTACCGGTACCTCGCTTAGCCTCCTCCCGTGCCAAGCATGGGAAGGCTATAGAGTTACCAACGCCCACCGCGTTGAGGTAAAGGTGGGAGCCGACGGGCCTGCGAGCGCACCCAAGTCCGGGCCCGCCGCCGCTGCGCCGCCGGCGGGCGCCTCGGTTTGCATTTGCAAACTCATATTCATACACAATCTCAACTTGAATTCCAACGTGATCACGTTTGCCACCCAATGAAAGTCCTTTATCTTGCCTAGCCACGCCTTATGAGAAGTTGCACGTCTCTCGGCCTCGGCACCATTCATAAGCTCCTCTAGAGCCAGCAAGATATAGAACACCAATCTCTCATGAAGATGGCATACACTTTTCGTTAGGATAGCGCAAATCCAGTATCGCAGCAACGTTACAACTCGTAAAATTTAACCCCCATTGCTTTCAGCCATATCCTTTAAGGACTCCTAAGCTTTGCCATAGCCAAAACGGGCAACGACAGTATAATTAATTCTGGAGATGTGTTTGTACCAGAAAATGGACGGCACACTATTATTTTGGGCATCCGAACCATTGCCCCCTGCCCTATCAGCTATGGCATCATTAATAGCAAATTCGATATTATGGGCCTACTTATCCCATGTCAACAATAACCATTCCTTCATACTCGTAACTTCTCGTGAATTGATAGGGAATTATCTACGGGCGACACTGCGGAGTTGTTGGACAACAAAGCGGCCGGGACAGCTCAGCTTGATGTATTGGCCATCATAAGCAACCATAAGAAGCAAAGCCGGTGAATTAATGCCCAAGTTGTTCGCCTATGTGCCTCAAACTTGCCTATTGAGGGTTTCGTACTCGTGACCTTCGGCATACTAGGCCACACGCTAAGCCGACGCGCCGGAAAAGGATGGGTGTCGCCGAGTTGCCTTCTTGCCACTAAGTTCTAATTCACGATAAAATTGCCGGCAAGGCTTTACGTTGATTTGTCACTTGGTCAATTCCCAATAATAAACGCGAAATGTTTTCTACGGTAACTTGATGGATTGTTGTGACCATATCCTTTATGAACACCCGAAAGTGATTCAACTCCCCTACCCTCCCCATGACCCCCCATTTAGATGGCAATCTAACACCTTCCCTTCAAACTCCACATGAGAACTACCTTCCCAAATAGTTTGAAGCGCAAGCTTGCACAAGGCGAGTCCGGTATTTCTATGCCTTTGCAAGCTATCTCTCTCCTCAGCAGCGACTGCACGTTCACGATTATGAGGATTACCGAGAAGGTGCTGCGTAGCACTTTGCTCGAGGCTTCTTAAAGGTTGCATGTAATTGTATCTATCAAACGACCCCCGGCCGCCGCCTTTGTAACACAATATAATGTGCAACAAATGATAGCCCCCGTCCTCGTCTTACCAATACTCAAAGTCGGCGCACTTAACCACCTCCGGTTCCGTCCTAAGCCCATCCATATTGACTACAATATTGGCAATGGTCTCAGACTCGAGAACTTACGAACTCTTTAGAAACCTTACAACTTCAAGAGCGTCAATAGACGCCATGACGGATGTACATACCAACATAGCTTTTCTTTTGTCGACTACCCCCTTCAACCGCGACGAGAAGTTTTGACCGGCCCCGCCCGCTCTCCCACTACCCAACAATGAGTCGGTTTCAAGTTGAATACCACTCTATTGGTATTCTCGGTAACCTCCGCATCGAGGTTGGGGGAGGAAGGGGCGGGAGGGGTCCGACCTTGAGGTTCTGCGTATGTGTGTATGGACGTTAAGCGCACGTATGGGCGTTGTTGTTCACCTCCTTGCTCAGTGTCAACACCCCCGAGCAGGGACAAGAAGTGATGATTCGCTGCCTTGTCCCTCTTCCGCTTTTCTTTGCATTTTGGATGTTGAGTAGCGGAGTTCACTTACAAGTGGCCAATCACTTTGCCCCTATACGGGAAAACTCTTTCCCGCGGAACGGACAAGGAAACTTTCAGATTGGAGCCTCACGGACCGTTTTGGAGAAAACCCAAAATGGTGCGATTGTGGACGGGGCGACAGGCCGTCAAGCCGTATCCCCGTGTCGCACTGGCACAAACTGTCATATCCTAGCCATTTAGCTAATTGCTAGTATCTGACATTATTTATTTCCTCTAAATGGTACCTGTATCTTAGCGATATTTAGTGACTCTTTTATTGTCATCACGGCAGTACAACTGTATCGTCGTATTTTCCCTCGACAGTACAGAGTTACTAGCAGTATCTCTTCTAGATAGTTCTTTTCCAGATAGTTCTAAGAGCTTGTGCGATAAGGTTAGATAGACGGTACAGGTAACCTCAGTTAACCTGTATCACTAGTAATAGTTTGGTTTAGTTAGCAGACAGCACAAGCTACAGGTTCTAAGGCTGTTTCTAGAACACCTGAGGTGTGGATATTTAAGACGGGGACTTACTGGTAGAGGAGGGACCGGTACAGAATAGAATTACGCCACACCCAGATTGTAAGAAACCCTGTTCCTAAGACAATCTTACTAATTCTCTCTACGCTGTATAATTAGATCCAGAGATTAGGTTCTACTATTAGTCTAAGGTTGCCAACTTAGCCTAACCAAAGTAGCACCTCACACGTGGTTTCGGAGCCTCAGAACAGCTAGACGAGACGAAGATGTCTAACCGAGCAGGAGAGAGACTACCAGAGGAAGTTGATGGTCGACCAGAGGGGGCGCCTTCAGGGCCGACACAACCGACGTCGACAGATGGTAGAAGACAGACAGTGCGAGAAGGATCGAGTCCCACGATGGAGCCTATGTCGGTACACGTCACCGAGATGCTAACGACTAAGTAACCGAGTTGACACTTTTTCGACTGAGCTATCTCAACTGCGTGACCACGTCGACAACGGTTTCAGACATTTTGAAGGACGAGTGAACAGAAGCAGAGAAACGGAGAATTTTCTTCGAGGAGAACAATTGAGATCGGAGAGGACGCGAGAGATGCCAAGCATGATGCCGAACGATGTCAAACCAGCCAAGATCAAGAGCATCGCTACGACTAACATCGACGAGCTGAGAAACTGGTTCCGACATGCACGAGGGTATCTACGGTATCACAGCGTTAACCCTGAAGAGCAAAGAGGAGTGTAATGGGTATCTGGCTTTCTGGAAGGACCACTATCGAAGTGGTGGTACTCCCAAGTTGCGCAGACTGGAGATGAA
Organism: Tetraselmis chui; assembly: GCA_026401115.1. Classification (NCBI taxonomy): domain Eukaryota; kingdom Viridiplantae; phylum Chlorophyta; class Chlorodendrophyceae; order Chlorodendrales; family Chlorodendraceae; genus Tetraselmis; species Tetraselmis chui. Next base: position 65,133 of record JAPMLY010001491.1, on the reverse strand, counting down.
GTCGGTGGAGGATTTTCCGGAGTTTCTGAGATGGAGAAATCCTTAATTCAGGAATTCTGCGGAAGAACACCGGCGGAACAAGCGAGATTGAATTTGGACAAAGCGAGACAGAAAACCACGGTCCTGAAGTATGCGAACTATTTTCGAGAACAATTATTGGAGCTTCCTCACCGTCACGAAGAAGATAACGTACATGATTTCCAGCGCGGTTTGAGACCCTCGATTCATAAGGAGGTTGCCCTGAAAAACCCTAAGACCCTACACGAGGCGATTCAAGCAGCTCTGCGAGCGGAGGCAGCGGAGACCAAGATTGAGACGACCCAACGCTCGACAAGCCGACTGAACGCCATCGAAGAAGACAACGACTTTTCAGAGGCAGCGGAGGAGATCGACAGTGAGTCGGAGGAAGATTCGCATGGCGCGACCGAAGAAAAGCCGCGGGAGCTGTACGAGATTAGACGCCTCACTCAAGAGGAGGTCGACAGATTTAAGAAGGAGGGCAAGTGCTTCATTTGCCACAAGAAGGGACACATCGCTATCGACTGCCCAGACAGAAAGAACAAGAAGAACGACAGAACGAAGAAATCCCGGCCGGGAAAGTGAGACCTGAGTCGGCAGCTCGCGGCAAGCTGCAGGATGAGGTTTCGTCTCCTACAGCGACTCAGGAAGAGACCAGAACAGAAGAAGTACGAGACCCGTTACCTCAAACGACATTGAGGCCAGTCTTTAGGAGCAAGGACTTTAGCGACTGGATGATGAATAGGGAGTATTTCCTGAAGTACTCTCAGACCTACGGACCTTTCGACTTAGATGGAGCTAGCGATAATGACGGCCTTAATTCTCAAGTGGCGGAGGATTTTTGCTGTCCGGCGCGCCCATTTCAGGAGAGAGATTTACAGAAGTACCGGAGAATTTGGCTAAATGCGCCATTTAATGAATTAGAAGATTTTTTGGGCCATTATTTGCGGAGTAAACTGCTTCATCCCCATCTGAGAGCGGTTATAGTGGTTCCAAAATGGAGGGCAAAACCATGGTTCAAGCTGCTGCGAAATTTCCGACTTGTCGACGAGCTGGCGGCGAAAGAACATGTGTTTACCTGCCCCACGAACGATGGAATAGAAGGAAGAAGGCAAGATGTTGGACCGACAAGATGGACGACGCAAGTCTACGTCGACGACACCGATCGAGTTCGATTTCTGCCTCAGAACCTACAGAATCCCCCGAAGACCTACTGGACTCACTCGACGACTCTTGTTACCGATGGCCGACGAGTGTTACTAGCGAAAGAGGACACTGGCATGGTCTGGTTTCCTGGTGGCAAACAGGAGATTGAAGACGCGACCCCGGAATACACAGCAGTGCGAGCTCTTACGGAGACAACTGGATTTAAGGTGAGCGAAACAAATTTACGCCTTTTAGGGACGGAGTCTTCCGGACAAAATAAGCGCTACGTGTATATCGCTCGCGTTCGACCCGGATCGATACCGGACGCTACGTCAACTTCTCCGGCAGTATGGGCTACCTGGAAGGAATTAATTTCGGCACGGCGTACGGGTTATCTAGTCCGTGGAGAACAGCAGTTCCCTCTTCGTTACGAGACTTTTGGGAAACCGATCGACGGGTGGATGAACAAGAACGTCCGACTAGAAGACAGTGTTCCTGCGACGCTACATGTATCCACAACCCAGTCTGGAACAAGTCTGTTAGTGTTGGGAGGCACCTTACGCGGACATCGATGCCGTATTTTGGTTGACTCTGGCGCTTCGGAAAATTTCTGCAAGGCTGAGTGGGTACGGGAGCATCACATCCCGACGGTTACTGGAGAGAAATACCGGATAAAATTGGCAGATGGTAGTACAACTACGACTCGCCAGCGACTACGGAATGAAGTGCTCACAGTAGGGACCCTGGACATACGTCTGGACGCAATTACGACAGAACTGGATAAATTCGACATCATCCTCGGTCAACCTTGGTTACAAGCCGTCAACCCGGATATAGATTGGTCTACTAAAACGATTCGCGACCGTAAAACTGGCGAAGCTATGGTGTCTGGCGACGAGTACACCGTACATGTGACAGTACATCACTTGGAGGCGGATGCGATGGCAAAGCTGCTTAGACAACAACCAGCAGACCTCTTCGTGATTGGACTACGAGAAGTACAGGACGCGGTCGACGACATCAACACTGATCAACAACCTGAGTGGACGACTTCGTTACGAGATTCCCTGAATGAGTTTACGGACATTATCAAGGAGCCTGACGGTCTACCGCCAACTCGCGAGTGCGACTTTGAAATTAATTTGGAGTGCGATGAACCACCTAAGGAGCGAACGTACCGTATGTCACCAGCAGAACTCCGGGAGGTTCAAGTACAGTTGCAAGACTTACTCGCAAAAGGCTGGATTCGTCCGTCTAAATCTCCGTACGGTGCCCCGATTTTATTTGTACGCAAGAAGGATGGTACCATGCGTATGTGCGTAGACTACCGGAAACTCAACGACCTTACGAGGAAAGACCGAACACCGTTACCCCGGATTGATGAGTTACTCGACTCGCTATATGGGGCTCACTATTTCAGCACGCTGGACCTGTATAAAGGCTATCATCAAGTTCGAGTCAAGGAGCGCGACATACATAAGACAGCATTCCGAACTCATTACGGATTGTTCGAGTACTGCGTTCTACCCTTTGGACTTTGTAACGCCCCAGCTGGATTCCAAGCGATGATGAATCGAGTTTTGGCCCCGTATCTTGGCAAGTTCTGCGTGGTATATTTGGACGACGTGTTGATCTACAGTAAGACGGCCGACGAACACCTCGAGCATATTCGACTCGTGTTACGAGAGCTGCAGCGACACCAGTTGCATATCAAACTCTCTAAGTGTTACTTCGGACGATCGAGCGTCAATTTTCTTGGGCATGTGGTGGAAGCTGGACAGATCCGAATGGACCCCGACAAGGTTGAGGCAGTACAGAATTGGCCCCGACCGAAATCTGTGACTGAAGTACGTGGATTTCTGGGACTTGCTGGATATTACCGGAGGTTTATCAACCAATTCGCAACCCTAGCAACCCCATTAACGGACCTGACCAAGAAGACGCCGGAATTTCGCTGGACTCCTCAAGCCGAGTCAGCATTCGAGCAAATTAAAGACGCGATGGTACGTGCACCAGTACTGGTAATTCCTGACACTTCTCCTAATGCAAGGTACACACTGTACACAGATGCTTCTGGATTTGCAGTAGGAGCTGTGCTATTACAAGACCAAGGTATTGGATTACAACCTGTTGCGTACCATGCTCGAAAGATGAACAAGCATGAGGTACACTATCATGTCCACGAACAAGAGCTACTGGCAGTTCGCGACGCTCTACTGAAGTTCCGTTGCTACTTAGATGGCGCGGCGGGATTTACAGTAATTACGGACCACGACACGTTGCGACACTTCTTTCGGCAGCGCGATTTGTCTACTCGACAGGTGCGATGGCTTCAAGTTTTAGCACCTTACCAGCGACAGATGGACATCGTATACAAGAAGGGAGCAGTCAACCAGGCAGACGCTCTGTCTCGCCGACCTGACCTGAAGGACTCATTACAGAAGCTGCAACTGTTACGCGATTGGACCAACGACGAAGCAGAATGCGAGTTACACGCACAGATTTTTTCCCTGGAATCCCGGTTACATCCTGACTCTGGACTTCATGCGGAAATCAAAAGCGCTTATGATTCGGACAAATATCTGCTTACCCGGAAATCTCTGCCTACCTGGCTGGTACGTCAATCTAATGGACTCTTGTACGCCTACGGGACAAGACTGTATGTTCCGAACGTCTCTACATTGCGATCAAGAGTATTGTACGAACTACACGACGCACCGACCGCGGGACACCCTGGTATTATTCGACTATTGGCAGCAGTAACCCGGACGTTTTGGTGGCCTAACATGAAGCGGACAGTACAACACTATGTACGCAGCTGTGTTACCTGTCAACGCAACAAGGCAGCGCGACACAAGCCTTATGGACTCCTTCAATCGCATGAGGTACCGACCAGGCCCTTTGAGCATGTATCGCTTGACCTGATTACGGACCTTCCTGAGTGCGATGGGTATGATGCTGTGGTGGTATTCGTCTGTATGCTTACGAAACGGACGATTGTCGAGCCAATTACGAAAACGATTACAGCGGAACAATTAGCAAAAGTTATGCACCGCGCTGTTTTTCGGCATTTTGGCTTACCACGGAAATTAATATCCGATCGAGATCCCCGGTTTATGAGCGACTTCTGGCAAACCCTATTTAGGGCTGTTGGCACCAAGCTTAATATCTCTACGAGCTATCACCCCCAGACAGATGGCCAAACTGAACGAGTAAACCAGACATGGGAGCAAGTCATACGATGCTATGTGCACCCCTTGCACGACGACTGGGTTCAACACCTTACCAACGTGGAGTTCGCGATCAACGCAGCGGTTTCTACGTCAACGACTATGTCTCCATTTAAGGCGACGCTAGGATTTGAGCCGACATCTCCAACGACGGCTACATTTGAAGATAACGAGCCTAGCCGTACTTTACCGGAGCAAGTGAAGATTCTGGTCGAGATGCACAGATTTGCCCACGACTGCGTCAAAGCAGCCCAGGCACACATGCAAGACGCTGCAAATCGGCACCGGTTACCAGTACCTTTTACAGTTGGCGACAAGGTTAAGCTCAAGGCGACAAATCTACGGTTTGTACAACAGCCATGTTCTAAACTACGCGACCGCTACATTGGACCGTTTCTCATTACGGAGGAAGTTTCCCCGGTTGCATTTCGGCTTAAGCTACCCCCTGGAGTACGGATTCACGATGTTGTACACGCCAGTCTACTGGAAAGATGGAATTCAGAACCAGAACAGGCCAACAGTGCGCAGCCAATTCCGATTGTGCACGATGCGAAGCGATTTGAAGTCGACAAAATACTCGACGTGGCTTTTAACTCCAATGGCACGGGACTTTTGTTTAAGGTCCGCTGGGCAGCACCGTTCAACGTACCTAGCGAGGACACTTGGGAACCCATGCGAGGAGTCAACCACTTAAACATCTTTTCCGAATTCCTTCGAACGGATGTTTATCGAGAATTTTCTGGCACCCCTGACTTTGTCAGATTTCGCAATCGCTGGCCTGCAAGAACCCCCAAGAAACCAAGACCCTGAGTACTGCACAGCGAGGACGCTGGTGCTTAAGGAGGGGAGAGTGTCATATCCTAGCCATTTAGCTAAGTGCTAGTATCTGACATTATTTATTTCCTCTAAATGGTACCTGTATCTTAGCGATATTCAGTGACTCTTTTATTGTCATCACGGCAGTACAACTGTATCGCCGTATTTTCCCTCGACAGTACAGAGTTACTAGCAGTATCTCTTCTAGATAGTTCTTTTCTAGATAGTTCTAAGAGCTTGTGCGATAAGGTTAGATAGACGGTACAGGTAACCTCAGTTAACCTGCATCACTAGTAATAGTTTGGTTTAGTTAGCAGACAGCACAAGCTAAAGGTTCTAAGGCTGTTTCTAGAACACCTGAGGTGTGGATATTTAAGACGGGGACTTACTGGTAGAGAAGAGAGACCGGTACAGACCAGATTTACGCCACACCCAGATTGTAAGAAACCCTGTTCCTAAGACAATCTTACTAATTCTCTCTACGCTGTATAATTAGATCCAGAGATTAGGTTCTACTATTAGTTTAAGGTTGCCAACTTAGCCTAACCAAAGTAGCACCTCACACAAACAAAGACAAGCAACACGCAATGATTATTATGCGTTTGCTATCAACTAACCGATAGTCGTTTATTACGTGGTCTGATTGAATTGTGTATGGACAACATATCACACGCCCGATCACGTCTCGCTGAGACACGGAACATTTTGGCATGTAGTGTAGTGCAATGCTAGTGTAATTTGCAAGGACTCGACGAGTTGTCAACGGCCCAACTGTGCATTCTGCTGCAAATTCACAATTTTGACAGATGTTAACTTGTTGGGCGCTTCTTATTTGCCGTGTGCCCTATGCCCGTATGGAAGCTCGTTGTCTAGATGGCGGTGTGCGTAGTTTTCGGTTTACTTTGTTGTTGGACTGCACTTCGCCGATATTGAAGCTTATCATAGTGGCGATTGTTGCAGTTGGAATGCGCAGTTAAGCTTGGGGCATCTTAATAGTTGAAATGTTGTTTCAGCGGGGCAAACCCCATTTTTGGGGGTCCAAGGGGGGTCAAGATAGGACTTCCATAGGGTCCAATAAATAACGGATAATCTGGCGCATTTCGTGATAGATCAGCGAATATTTGTATTGGATGTTGCCGCTATTAATTATTTACGTTTAATAATTGTACACCCACCATAAGCAATTTAATATTTTATTCATTAACTGCGACATCAAGTGGTTGAAACGTATAGTTAACAGCTTACACAATATATTCGGCACTTATTCGACAATCGGCACTTCGGCACATGGCAGCCGAGGACACGAGTTTGCGCAGCGAGATCTGTGGACCGGCGCGGTCAACGTCGATAGAATACCGGTTTCGAAAACCGGTGCGAGTATCCCGTAAATATAGCGACTATAACAATAAGGTAAGCAGACGCATTCCCCTCAAATTCATTGTCCACTCCACTGGCTCGCGTACGCGTACGAGTCGGTGTAGGGGACCCGAATCCCGAGGATCCGATAACTTTTTCCATTTGTGATCATGCATGGTATGTCAGCGGCACGGGTTGTCAATTTTATGCACTCAAAATTCATCACACAACTTTGGGCGAGGATACGATATCGGTCTTATTACACTGCGCGGCAGGTTAGGGACGAACGGTTCGGTCACCGTCGCAAGTTCAAATTCCGACGACGTCGCTTGCTATTCTGCACCCCCGCGGTTATCGTTGGGACCACCTGTGCTCACGCTATCCTTCTAGACACGCGCTTGCGACAAAGTCGGGTAGTTATTGACAAAAGCGAGTGGCGAAACCGACGGAGCCAAGGATGAGAGACGCGACTCACCCACGGCCACGGTGGTCACGGCTCGGCATCTCAAGCGCACATCACCTAGTGTAATAACCCGCATACGCAATACATAAATTATAGACAAGGTTGCGGTGAGCGCATAGCCCTTTGTCTCGTCGTCGCTCAGCTCACAGTCAGCGCAATGGCACGGGCAAGAGTGCGGGAACCTTGCAACCCGTACATTACCCTCATTTCATATACATTATCGGGAAAGTGGGCGCAAATATGTCTGCTATCGGTGTAGCTTGACACGACGTATTTCCGTACATGCAATGTTTCGCGTATGTAATAATTTATTGCAATTTCTGAAATCGCTTCATGTTTTGATGACATTACCCATAGCGGGATGTATAGGGTTGGCAAGATGGTCGAGCAGATGAAGATAATCTACATACACGCAGATATTTACGCATCATTAAGATTTGTATTTTAAATGCTTGTTAAGGATTCGGCGCCACCTTAAAAGAATTGAAAAATTCTTACAAGAATTAGCAGTGGAGACCACCAAACGGAGAGAAGAACTAACAAAAAAAACAATCTAAGCCCGAGGAACAAGAAGGCATGCCACAACATCATCAATACCCTCTAGCAAAGCGTCACGGAGATAGGAACCCAAAGCCCCATGAAGAGTAGCAAAAAGACGTTGCATGAATTCTCGCCGCATATCCCCCCAAAAACGCAGAATATGAACATAAGTAGTTCGACGAACGAAATGCTGCATACGGATAGAACTGCCAGAGCGCAAAGAACGAGAGTCTGCAGTACCCATGCCAAGGAAGCGACAAAATGCCACCAAAATAGCTAGGCGATCAGCCAGGTTGGCCGCCATAGGCGCCAACCGGCCCCCATCCGCCATAGCGAAGGGATAGTAGTCATGGACCGTCTAAAGCGAAGGCATACCACGCAACGCATAAGGGCAGAGGTCCGCATCAAGTGCTCCCTGTTGAGCTCCCAATGCAAGGCTGCCCGGGAGTGGGAGACGAGCACCTTTACGAGGAGCATTGGTATTAATGTGGGCACTTGTAACCGTCACATCAACAACAAGATGATTGTGTGGAGCCATAAAGTCTAACCAAACCACATCCCCATGACGATCTCGAGGAGCTTAAAATCGAATACGGTGGACCTCCAGCCGCAAGTCCCTCCCATTAGTAGCCTCCGCTTCAAGCACGTGGACAATCGAATCATGGAGTTGAATGACATACCAAGAGCACGGGCACCGGGGGATGTGGTCCATAAGCATAGCAGCGGTGGAGCGCTCTGCCGACATAGAGGTGCCCAATACCGTCGAAGAAGATCCGGATCCACGAGACTCTTATTAGGGAGCCTCATTGCACCGAAGGCACTTCCGAACATGAGAGGCGCGCTCCTCAATGAGGCCAAGCACCCGGTGCGCCGCCATCGTAAAATAATCGGATGGCACCTTGAAACTAGACTCATGTGAAGCGAAAAAGAGAGCCAAAGCCCCGCGACTCGTACCCGAAATCACCCCCGTATAGCCCGATGGGGAAGGTTTGCAAAATGCCTAGAGGTCAAGGTAGGCCCGGGCACGAAGAATGCGCGAAATTCCCCGTTGAATGTGGCCCCCGGAGTCTCCCGAGCGAGTGAGAGCATTGGGAGTAGGAAGTTGCATGCAAGTCAATTTGGTAGCGGGCGCCACCGCATTCTTGACCGGAGATACCACCAAATCGACATCGGGCCCATCATAGTCGGAAAGATCTTGATTTAGTATGTTATCTGTTCAACTAAGGGCAGCGTACCTGGTTACGCTTAAGCCGTACCTAGGTACGCTTCCACAAAAAATAAAGCAGCATGGGCAACTTTGGTCAACACGCCAAAACAACTAAATAGAGAGGGTCCTAGGACCCTAAGGACTCCACTTATATAGGCTTAGGGTCATTGAAGGCCTTGCGGTGAGACGCGGTCAGATGCCCCATTGCTAGATGGTACAATCGCCGCAATGGGGCCGCTAGAAGGGTCCCACTTGCGAACGCGTCCAACCAGCCCCCCGGCCCATATTTTGCGCCTATCTAAGGCCATGACCCAAGGTAAGGATTCAAACGGGGCATATGTTATGGAATTAGTAGTTTCTTTGAGCGGTGCTTGGGTGAAAATGCGATTTTCTGACGTGCACCCCGAAATAACCCGCGATGCCGGCGTCACGCGGCACTCCCTACCCGTCATGACCTCGGAACGAGAGGACTCCTCCTCACCCACGCCTCACACACTCTCCCAAGATACTAATAAATCCTATGCCGAGTTTTTTAAGCAAATGGTGGAGGGAGACGATGGAGAGGATGGTGGAAAGGACGACCCCCGTCCCGAGGCGTACGCCGACGACTCTCCCGTACAAACCGGATGGGAACTAGCACAGGGCGTCGAGTGTCAACGGACCAAGGACGGAAAAGGTCCCATTAGAGCACCATGCATCAAATTTGGTAGTTTTCCTTATATCTTGACCTCCTATGTATTTTTAATGGCTTTTCTTTCCACATATCCCTTCGCTCGAGGCTGTGCATGTAGCCGCGGACCCCCATCGCGGAGGAGTGCCATGCAAAAGAATGCCCGCGGTTCACTATCGTCTCTCTAGCGATGAGAAAAACAACATTAATTTGACTTGACTATATAGTGTAAACACCTGAGAGGTGGAATATGTCAACAAGACAAGCATAGTTCGAAACCCTGAGGCATCGCCTCATGACCCTAAGCGCGGGAAGCGCATGGCGTGCAATGGCTGTGGTGCACCAATCGCGCTGCTTGCTCACTTTGCAATACACTAGTGCAGATTAACTCAGCCTAACTCAATAAAGGCTTCTTTGCTAAGCATATGTAGTAGCATAATGGTTGGGGTAACGAGTGAGAAAGATATAATCGTTACATGTAGTGATGCCCCCGCCCCGCTCGCCCCCCCCCCCCCCCCCCCCCCCCCCCCGGCCCTTTAGAAGAACTTGATAAAGGCGCAAACTACCTCCAGGCCTCACACGTCGAAATATATCTGTGTCACCCCCATATCTTGCACCTACACAACTGTGTCTTGGGCTTCCTTTATTCTTGGTGAGCGATTGGTGAGCGTGTATCGGCCCGGGGAACAATAAAGTATTGCAAGTATCGGCCGATGGGGGCGGCGTCGACCGCCCGCACATCCAAGCGCAAAAGACAAATTCACCTATACTTTTCAAAAATAACTTCCGTACTATGGTTAGTCACCTTGTATGAAGTGGGAGAGGAGGAGTCTTTGGTTACGCAAAGCTATGTAAAGTTCTTTGGCAAGTGGTACAGAAATGGGGCGGTGATGGCACATCTGCTGGAATGGACTCGCGCGATTAAGGCGGTGAAGCTTTAAAACCTAAACCTCGTATTTCCAACCGCAAGAAATATATGTTAGGGTTATTTTGTTAAACGGACGGGGAAAAACTCGATGATTTGGCATGCTTTTGGCGGGGTCGACGGCAAGCGTACCCGGGTACGGCTTGCCGATCTTTTCAGCCCTCAGATGGACAGTTTTTAAAGTTTGTATTCTTACAAGGAAAGGCAGCGGAGACCACCAATAAAAGCAAAAAGAAGGAAAAAGGAAAAAGGAAAAAACCTAATCCTTATAAGCCCGAGGAAAAAACCTAAGCCCGATTTGGTGTGTTATTATAGTCGACACCTCTAGATCCGGAATAAAGAATATATAAAAGCGCCGTAAATCCGTAAAAATAATGTGCGTAAGGATTAATCATTTTGTGAGAGTACAGGTACAGCAGGTACTCCAGACACAGCCAGTGTCGCCTGCTCTCCCGCCACCCGATGTGCGAATAGCTCCCCACCCGCCCCGGTATTTATTATTGTGATCATCGCCGGCTATGATGATCAAATACATGATAGCCGCTACTGTTGGGGCAGCGTCTGTTTCGTCACCCAAGCAAAGCATCGACTCGGCAAGAAGGCAGCATCGCACACTCGCACACCGCCTCCACTGCCGTAGGACCGATTGTAGGGGTAGGCGTACGTTTTGGAGGGAGGCTAGTCTTCGTACGGTTGTCTGTCTCGACCGTTGGCAGTTATGGACGCCCTAGCTCGCGAGGGGCTTGCGTTGCTGGACATGGGCGTCCTTCGTGAGGGGCTGTCCTCGCTGGCTGAGCTCTACAGCGTCGGTAATGGCCCTTCGAACCCGATCCTGGCGGCGCATTGTCTATTTTGCGCCGCGGCGCTCAAAATCCCGGGATTGCACGCGGGAGGGCACCGCTACGTTTTGTCCTTTTGGACGGTCTTCCTGGGGGCCTTCGGCGGCGGCACGGTCACTGCGCTCCTGATCATGCGCCCCGACCTCGCCCCCCTCCCTGCCTTTCTCGACGCCCGTCTCCTCCCTTACCTCGTGACGACCTGGTACGTCGTACAGTACACGTACATAGGACGCGTCCTAATGGGCGTTCGGCCGATCCTCTTCGCTTGCAAGCTCGCCACCACCTACTGTCGCGCTGGCCTCATCTGCGGCCGGGCGGAGCTGGCTGTCCAACTTTATCCAGGCGTGTACGGCGCACACCTGATTGTGGGTACGCTGGCCGGATCCGGCGGTAAACTGCTCTGCGACGCCATCTTACACGGGATCGGACAACTTTCGTCACCTGCGGAGTTGTCCGCGCCCACCTGGGCGCTCAGGTCCGGCCTGGCGTTCTCCTTCCTCTACCTGTCCTTCGTCCACTACCTCCCAGCGCCGTTTAGCCTGAACGCGGCGCAGGTAAGGAGGGCCTCCGCCAGGGGACGTCATATGCATTGACGGGCTTTTGTATGTAGTAGTTTGATATGTTTTCTTTCATTTTCTGATTTGTTCCAAAGTCACATTAATAAATTGTTTTTATCACCTACGGTTTACACTCAAACAAATCTGTCAATTTTTAAACCCAGTCTAAACTTGGAATCAAAGCTAAGCCTTCGTCGTTGGTCTTTCATATTAATATTAACTTGAATTTGTGTTATTTCAGTATATTTCAATTTGATTTTTGTTCTTCAAAATTATTACATTGATTTTGCACATTATATGTATTTAAATTCGAACACGTACAATGCGCTGTCCATTAACGTACATTCTGCAAATTTTTGAATTTGCGTGTATCGTCCCTGAATTGAAAACTATAATACATCGTTATGCGACTGAATTATCGGATTGAATGAAATATAGAGCTACCATATATATATTCCAAAATATTGTTGGAGTGCTGTTTTGCCTGTTTATTCGATTCATTATTTGTTCGGCATCGTCTTTTTTTTGTAAAATGGCAGTGTACGTCCACTGCTGCAGGTTGTTCCACTGCTTCTCCCTATGGAATCGTAATGTACTCGTCTCTCCCACCGCGCGCCGTCTCGTCCCCTCAATTTGGGTTGGGTAGGTAGTAAAAATGTCATTCACTGGTTGGAAACACGCTTATCACTTTAGTAAAAAACACGGAGATAGAGATGAAATGATTACAAACAGTTAAATCATAAGCAAAAATACATTATCTAAATACCGCGCTTCTCTACTCTAGATAAAGCCGAATAATCGACAACTCACCCTAAAGAGAGGCACGCTTGACATTTTTTGCACCTTTCTCTTGTGGCATGCATAGGCGCGAGCACTGGTGACGACGTTGCTGTTGTTGCAAGCGACGTTGAGCACTTTGTGGGGAGCCGAGGTCGACTTGACCCGCCCCTTCAACGCCGCCTTCCACGCGCTCACCGGCATCCCCACCTACCACGACCCACCACCCTCCGAGAAGGCAGCGAAAGGAAAGGCCGCCCCGGCGCAGGGCAAGGCAAACAGCAACGCCAAGCGCGTGAGCGGACGGACGAACCAGAAAGCGGTCGGCAACGGCACCGCGGCGAGTGTTGAGGGGCCGGAGGGGAAGAAGGTGCAGTGAGTTGATATGGGTGAGTGAGTGAGTGGATGAAATGGCAACAGGGCTTTGGTGATTGTTGATGCATGGAAACTTAGAATACTGCGGCCATAGTCAGAGTGCGTGGCATTTCCTGACAATGCGCTCAGCACTAACGTTGTCTTATGTCGACATAATTTTGAGCTCTACACTCCGCGACACAGGAAGCGACGAGTTGATCCACCCCCCTCGGCCCCACTTAGAACCAGCGTCTGTAACGGGCCGGCGAGTAACGACAGCAACGCGTTGCACACTGATTTCATTCCGATGAGCTTGGGGGCACATTTTACTTGGATTACTTTCTTTTTGCCGTAACCGGGAGCCTTGCCGTCTAAAATGCTTACTTCGTGCAGAATGTAAGGTGCACCTGCAGATGTAGCGAGTAGTTGAGTCCGATGCTCTGCAATTAATCGGTGAAGAGGTTGACTATTTAACGTGATGTAGCTTTTACATGTCTTTCCGCCCGCGCGTGCGTGCGTGCGTGTGAGAGAGAGAGAGAGAGAGAGAGAGAGAGAGAGAGAGAGAGAGAGAGAGAGAGAAAGAGAGGGAAAGCGAAAGAGAGAGAGAGAGAGAGAGAGAGAGAGAGAGAGAGAGAGAGAGAGAGAGGGAGAGAGAGAGAGAGAGAGAGAGAGAGAGAGAGAGAGAGAGAGAGGGAGAGAGAGAGAGAGAGAGAGAGAGAGAGAGAGAGAGAGAGAGAGAGAGAGAGAGAGAGAGAGAGAGAGAGAGAGAGAGAAAGAGGGTGCGTATGTCAGTTCGTGAGCCTGAGCGAGTGTGTTGACGATTGCGTATATGTGTGCATGAGATAGCGAGGGGAAGAGCTTATGCGCGTATGTACTTGTGTGTGTGTGTATGTGTTTGAGTGTGGGGGGGTTTGTGTATGTGTGTGTGTGTGTCCCGGAGGGTATAGAGATGGGGGGGGGGGAGTTGTGGCACGGACTACTAGCAGCGTCAAAATTGGAATCGTTCCAAGAGTTTGTCGACACCGGAAACAAGATGAGGTGATCGGACTGTGGCAGTGAGAGTGAGCTGGCCATAATTTTGGAGCATTAGCACTTATTGACAAATAAAGCGCTGGAGCTACCTGGCAGACTGATGTACACAACACCCCTGAAAAATTGTGTGAGGAGGAAATAACGCCAACGATACTGTCTCCGGCGCGTCGTTGTGTCAAATAGAACGTCACAAATATTCTGTCAATTGTATGTCCTATCGAAAGGCAGGGAAACAGCTGCAGATATGACAGACTGTACCAAGTGAGATGACAGCGGACATAGCAGAGGACTTGCCAAGGGAGGCTGGAAAAGTCGTAACATGAAGGTGATGTCAAATAGCAGATGACAAATATACTGAAAATTGTTTGAAATGTCGAAATCGCCGATAACACGGCAGATGGGACAGTCAGTCTCAGTGGGAGATGAATAGCTAACATACTAGAGAATTCCAGCATGCAATGGACGGTAGTGTTCAGGCACAGAGGAGTGGTAGTAAGGATGGAGGTGGGGCAGCATGGCGGATTCAAGTTACAGCTTTTCCACGACACGCAGTTTCGCGCTGCGGCTGCGAGGATTACTGGCAATTTCCTCGTCTGAGGGACCCATCGGTTTGCGCGTGATCAGCCTCACCCGCGCCGCCTCGTTCGCATCCGCCAGTTCCAGCCGCAGCTTGGCCTCCAGGCCGGTGAGCTCCGAGGGCGCGCGGCCCGCGGCGGCAAGGAAGGCCTTCTTCACGATGCGGTCCTCCAGGCTGTGGAAGGTGATGATGCCCAGCCGCCCCCCCGGGGCCAAACAGTCAATGGCATTTGGAATGACCTGCTCACAGATGGAGGCAAACGGCTCAGGACAACTCTCATCTCCTCTGACCTCGTTCCAACCGGCAGAAACATTATTATATATGTGGGTGTGGCCGACTGACGGTGGATATATGTGGACATACGTAGATTTGATTGCGTGTGCGTTGGGCACATTCTTTCTCCCTTCCTAAATCAGTGTGTGTTGGTGCCTATTTCTTTTACGTGATTGTGTCTATCTGTACAACATGCGTGATCGTGAAGATTCGGAAACGTGCAAGTCCCACAATGTATTTCTATGGACGTATGCGTCCCTGTGTGCGTGACTGGGTGGTTGCTGGTGTGGTGTTGATTGGCAAATTGTGTGCGAGTGGTGCGTGTTTGGATGTGTGTGTGTGTGTGTGTGTGT
>JAPMLY010001491.1:0-47500 GCA_026401115.1 Tetraselmis chui | reverse complement strand
TGTGTGTGTGTCGGGGGGGGGGGGGGGGGGGGGGGGGGGGGGGGGGGGGGGGGACATTTGACTGTGTGCGTGCGCGAGTGTGTGTGTGTGGGAGCGGGCGTGCGTGCGTGTGAGTCTGCGTGTGTGTGTGTGTGTGTGTTTGTGCGTGCGTACTGATTGACTGTGTGCATGTGCGTGTGTGTGTGTGTGTGCGTGTGTGTGGGGGGGGGGGGGGGGGGGGGGGGAGGGTCGTGTGAGTTGCGCCTCCCCTGTGATCATCACTGGACGGTGCACGCACATGAAGTTGCTCTTCACCAGTTTCAACCGCACCGCCTCACCGCGTCCAGCCGCGGCACTGGCCAGCTTCGCCTCGGCTATGTCAAGTGCCGTCGGGTCCTGATCTATCCCCACGACAGTTTGGAGCTCCTGGACGATGGGTAAAAGGAGAGCACTAAGCTTAAAGATCCTCTTTATTTCGTCGAATGAAATGACACTTTGCTCTCCTCAACTCGTCGCCCGTTCTCACTACGCCCCACTCCCCGAAACTTGTCACGCCCTTGAAACCCAGAAGGTTACAATAGCCGACAGGAATTTCGTTATCGATTTTGAGCCTGCGTGCAGCGAAGCGACGGATTTCCGACGGCGTGGTGCAGTGTTCCATCGCGCGTCCGTTTTGTGTCGGCTCACCGGATGTTCGGCCATAACCGCACAGGCATGTCCCGCAGCCCCCAGCGTACCATCGACATATACCTGTGTAACAGCACGGCACCCAACCCGTCAGAAAACTTATTATAAACTCGACGTAATATGGGATTAGACGCTGGCAACAAGGCGTGTCGATCATTAATCGTCGTACCCCCATCTGTATGGGCTGAAAGCTCGACAGCACTTGTTCCAATAGCACCGGCACGTGGGGCAGGCCAGGCGCATCCTCTTCGCCGCCGCCGCTAGTGCTGTTGCTGCTACCGGCCTGCTCGACGGCTGGATGCGAGTCCCGACGTGTCAGCCGGTATCTATGTAGCGTGTGGGGGGCTGCGTGTGGGTGCCAGCTGTGCAACAAGGGGTAGACAGTGCTGCAGCGCCGCCGCCTGACGCTGGCCCAAGAGCACTCGCCGGGAACGCGGTGTCGAGCCGAGAGCGTCGAGCCTCCTCTCCGTAAAAGTCTAACGCCGCATATACCGCTCCGAAGAATCCCCCTGTGTATCACTGAGCATGCCATTATATCAATGAGATGATTGCAGCTGCCGTCTACCAAGCACACGGCAATCTTCAAAGCTCTCTGACCGGTCGTTGGTCGTCACTAGTCACAGCTCTGACGAGCACGCAACTCCTTTGGCGCCCCTGCTTGTTAATGCGGCCTCAGGGGAGTAGAGCAAAAAATTGTAGTGGATTACAAAAGCATTGAAATTAAATAAAGCAGACAAACATTATACGTTCAATTAAAAAACGACTCGCGGGCACGGCCTGGTGAAGTAGTTTGACTTAACTTTGCCTAGCCATCACATCGACAATTGGTGCTTATCACAACGGTCACGAGCGCAGGCGTGAAATCGCACGCCTCGCGTCTTGGGACCGCCCCCCCGCTCTAGGGTTTGGCTTTTATTCCCGGATGCGCATGGGAAGTTGGACCGCCCAATCTCCAGATTTCATCTCGAGTTTGATGCACTCCCCGCCATGTTCATACGGCCCATGACTACTACCCCGTAGCCGTGGAGGGTGGTATTCGTCTCGCTTACAATCTCATCATCGACCGCTACTCATATCGATTTTAAATAGTGGCAGGTCGACGCTTGCGTAATATGGGCTCTCTTGTCGGTCACCGACTTTGCCGTGAACCATGTGTTTATGCTCGCATGAATGCGTAAGTTTGGCGTAGTCTGCGTTGGTTTAATATGCTGTGGCATGCCTTCCTGTTCCTCGGGCTTAGGTTTTTTCTTCCTTTCTTTCTTTTTCTTGCTTGGTGGCCTCCACTGCTTTTTCTTGTAAGAAATTTGTTGTACTTTAATTTCGTTAGATACCCGGTGATTTGCGCCGAGAATTCGTATATAGTGTGTCGATTTCCCGTCACGCTACTCTCGGATGGCACTTCGTTATGTTTTTCAGTGTGGTTGAGATCAATGATGTTGCAGTAATAGGATGCTTTTCTTGTGTCCAAGGCCAATGGGTAGCTTGGTGTCTTGACCTTGTTTGGTTTAACTTAAGTGCATTGTGCTATTTTCTCATAGCTCATATCAAAGCAAGAAACTTGGCGTAGATCTACTATGAATATTGAAGGCACGGTAAATAAATGGACTATTGCGACCAAGTAAATGGATTGTGGCCATATAGTTTATACGATTTACATCTAGCGAGTGGAGACATGGAGAGCATGGGGACAATAAATATCCCAAACCCTAAACCCTTAAAACCCTAAACCCTATGAGTTGCTTATCGATGATAGCGTCGGCGACGAGGGAGCTTTCTGCCGAATTCAAGACGGCGCGTCGAAGCGTGTCGCGAATGGCGAAGCCGACAAAATATATAAACAAAAGGGGCAATGAAAGAGTAGGAGAACTCCTAGTAGGAGCCCATACAATAAAATACACTGCATACATGGTTTCTAAGAACGGGCAGAACCGAAGAGGAGGAGAACTAATGAGAAAAGAAAAGGGTTTTAAAGATAGCAGAAAATTAACTAGGTGTTAAGCTAAAGAAGGTGATTAGAGTACCGACTTTGTTAGGTCTACACCAAGACCTAGCAAAAGACATGTATCACAGACCAATGCCATGTTCTATATGTACCTATAATAATGATAACGACAACGATATGTCGATATCATTCCCAGACCACGCGTGCCCGCTGTTTATCTAATGGCATCGCAATTGGTGCGGTAAATACCGCACTAAAAACGATTTCAGAAGATTCATTTATTGAGCAGCCTTCCCGGGCGATTTTGACTCTGCAACTCTGGCTAGGTCTTCGTTGGACTTCTAATTGCGCCCAAGATAAGTCCTAGATTGATCTGAATAGTGGCGCCGCCGTACGCAAATCCACAAACAGCAAGTGCTAATCTCGCCTTGACCTGCTCACCAAGTACGATAGTGAAAAACCGCCTAAGGTCCTCCCATGACCATGTTCATACTTTTTGAAAGCACATATGCCCCAACGGTGTCCTCCTATACGCGTGATTGACGAGTTGGTGACAATTTAGCCGGAAGCGCGGGTCAAAGTGTTGCTCGTGCACTATGATCGGGGTTTTTGGGCCGATGCGCGCGTCTACGCGAGAGGCACTAGCACTTCCACCCGGGTGGTAACGCCACCTCCTTGGCCCAAAACGTGTACACGAGGTCTAAGAGTGATGAGGACCTTTAGTTGACCGGTTTCAGGAGGGTAGAATATAAGACTCCGACGGTAAATGCTACCCATGCGAGGAGGGCTTCCCGACCGGATACTCGGATAGTACAACCGGTCACAATGAAATGTCGCTCGGCTCCGCCGAATGGACCGCCGCAGGCGACGAGTGCAACTTCAACACCCACAAATAGGGGTTGAAAACTCAAAACATGCACAAAGGATACTTTAAAGATGGTTTGCCGCCTAAGTAACTTGACGTGGTGGACTTCTTTGTGTATATTTTCGCCCACATCACACTTGTAACCAATGCTAGCCAAAATGGCCAACGTTATAACCGCTCTCTATTGACGGAGCGATACTCCGACACTATGTCCAGTATTCAGTGAGCTGTGCGCTTGCTTGAGGCTGCTCATTTCAACCAGCACCTACCAAAATATCAATATTGTGGACATTTTCGACCGACTCCTTAACCAATTAAACATCCTTGCGGCGCGCCCCGGGTAGCTCGTATATTGAACGCCTCTAGTGCCCTATATTGGGACCAAACAAAGCCTATAAACCTCTCCAGAGAACGCCCATGAATCAAAACGGTACGCATGCAAGGCATGCTTACATGTGCACAGCCTACGTGCTTATTCCTATATGTCATAGCGGTGTTACTACTAGGTCGTGCTTAGTCGTGCACATTACGTGGTACACGGAATGTCACGATGGCACACATAGATGCTAAAACTTGTGCACTATCATCGGACCTGAGCCGGCCCTTTCGCCCTTGCCCTTGGCTCGCTCGAGTGACGAAAGCTTGTTAGTTTGCCCTTCACACGATAGCTTTTGATAGGCTATATCGCCTTGCCAAGTTGCCATCGACAAAATACCAGCCACTTTATATAGGTGATCGACCCAATCCGCAGTGCCACAATTCGTCCATTCGGGGTAGAACCGCCAAGAACCAAAAGTCTAGCCATAGACGGCCCCGTCGTGAAGTTTTTAAGGCAAGCCGCAAGTAGCTACTAGCTCGCGTCGTGTAGCCTCGCGTTTTCATTGGCGCCTAGTCGAAAAGCAGATTTTTCCGTGGTCACCATGCACTATGGACGGGTAGGTATCGGGAGGTGGTGGTTGCGTTGTCTACAAGGATGGATTTATGATATATTGTCGGACGCTAGGGCCGAATATTGCATTTCTGGCACGGCTTCGGGCCGGTCGACAAACGATAGTTTGGTAAACTGTTAAGTATATGCCTCCGACGGACATCGCCAACTGCATGAGCCCTACCTTAGTCAATACTAATACCAACAATACCAATGGTAAGTACGTTAAGGTACCTAACCTTGCCCAATAAGGGAACAAAGGTTGTCCCTAACACGAGTAGCCGCCAATGCCCAAGGTTATTGTTGTAAGTGATACTTGATATTAGTTACATAATTCCATTGTAAGCTACTTTGTATGTACTTAATATATGTACTCGCTAGATACAAATGTAGACTAGACATACACTAGACATTGGTCTATTGAGTCGATATAGAGTTGTCGATAGAATACAGTTTTTCATTTCCTTGGCGCCCGCCGGCGGCGCGGCGGCGGCGGCCCAAGAGGGGGTGCGCCCGCAGGCCCGTCGGCACCTACCTCTACCTCCACGCGGTGGGCGTTGGTAATCCCGTAGCCGTGTCAGGCTTGGCACGGTAGGGGGTTGAACGAGGTACCTGGAGCTGCGATCCGCGGGATCAACACATGTCGGGAAGCCCTTAACGCAGGGTTTTGGAAACACATAATATCCGTACACCAGCACATGGATCTCCCGCTCGGCTAGTCCGATATGTTATTCCGCGACTAAATACTCACAAATACTCTCCCGTCCAGGCGGGAACGATGTCCCCGAAATGTTTTTGGCAAAGAAGGGTACGGACGGATCAACGGTGGGACGAGGGTGTTGGAGCTGGTGGCGGACAACCGGGAAGCATTACCATGGTATGGCGCTCGCTAGCAACCGACAACCTTGTGAGTTTATGTCTCCCCTTGGAAAGAGACTGATGGCTACGCATGATGGAGGCTAGTCGCAGCCGGAGAAGCGACACGGTCTGGCGGCGGAGGTCCCTAGGATCACCCGCCGCCGGAAAAGCTCGGTACGAAGGGTTTTTGGAAAATGTTCCGGTACCCATAATATTTTGTGGCGCGGCGACTCGATCCCTATGTCTGACCCACATTTCCCCTAGTCGGTGCCCGATTATCGACATGCTACCTCAGACAGTGTGCCTAGGGTTGTCGTAACGGCACACTGCTCATAAAGGCGGGCCCCTAACAACGTAAGCAACCGGGAGAGGGTACGGATGGCCACGGCGCGATCAAACATGTGTTGGAAACAGACGGAACAAGGACACGGGACATCAGAATATCTGGCATGGGGGCAAGAGAGCCAGCCGGACACCGTATGCAACCTAGTTATTTTCTTGTCCCAACCCCCGATGGAGGAGAGAAGACTCGGCTAGGTGGCGAGCTGCGACGGGAGGAGCAACTATTATCTCGGACGGGGATGTGCACGGATCGAGACGGGACCGTCGACGACCTAAGCGAGGGGGGTTTTCACTTGCCTTTCCTCCCTAGCTCCGGCACGACCGGAGTCGCACATGAGCGGAGGTCAGGCAAGTCCGCCTCGACTAGCACAAGCTATCCAACCTAACTGATCAGCGTCCCCGCCGCGGCTGGAGAATGCCGCGTATCGTGGAGACTAGCGACGCTTTTTATTTCATACAGTATCCAAAAAATTACGTATAGATCAGAAAAATGATAAATGCTTGTTTACGTGTATGTTTTAGACGGTATTGCTACTGCCAATGGAGAGGTCGGAATTAGTTGTTAACGGTCTATCCCCTGCCCATTGAGTCCTATGATATGCACAACATGGAGCGCTCAAAGACATTAGCCGGTTAATTTTGGTATTGTAACAATTTCAATTTCAATGTCGTCACTTCCTTCGTCCCGACACCTTGCCTCATGCCGGTTGTCTATGTGACTGTCCTTTGTGTGATTGTGACTATAACTACTTATACGATAGATACATATTACCTTCCATATTGAACGTGTATGTACGGTTCAACAAGTTTTGGGCCTCCGTCTCAAGTCCTCACACACGACAATTGTCTTCGGCGAGCTGCGATCGACGACCGACGACACTCCCGCGGAAGGCAACGCCGTTATTGCTAGTTTTTTCAAAAGTATTACTCAATCCGGGGTTCCCGCCAATACTAGCCCGCTCCTATGCCCCGATAAGTCCACTTAAGTTCGCTCTCCCGGTAACGAATAAACGCTCAACTCGGAACAACGAAACCTCTCAAAACCTTAAACAATGGCTTCGCAACACCCATAGTCAATAATTGTAAAGGGTTTAAAGGTATTGGCGAGCCGGGAGGAGCGGGGTTGCGGAGACTAGGGCGAGATGGCGGCGGGGAGCAAGGGGACTACTCTTTTCGGTAGTTCTTGTTTTGCGTTGCCGACTTAATGCTACCTAACAACATCAAAAGCAGGGAAGAATAATTTAGGTAACCGTGGTTCCGAAACACCAACAGTCAATGCATGTCTATATTTTCCGAGTGTGAGTGGTCTAAGAGAGGCGAGGGGGCGGCGAGTAGGGCGCGCCGGCGCGGTAGGGCGCGAAACCAATGCGGTCTTGCTTGATAAAATAGCTAAATATATTCAAAATGCTTTGCCAAAGTCAGGGTGTTATTTGCCCCGACTTACCGAGCATAAAGTTAAAAAAAGGTAATTGCATGATCCCCAACGCGACTGCTAAACATTTCTCGGGGTTTTTCAAGACGTGAGTCGTTGGGGAGGGTTGGGAGTGCCGAGAAAAGGGCTTGGTGGCAGCGGGCATCGATTCATGCGGGCGTGATATGACCCCGACGTCGCACGAAACACCTCCCACGGTTAACAACTCATACCCGACCGCCTCCCACACCACCCCTATCTTATTAACATGCTATTAACGCCTCGTGTCAGGTCATAACACGTTTACGGAGGCCTCCCACCTTCTATTCGACGCGCATCTCGCGAGAGGTGTTGGTGCGATGAATGCATGGTGGTAGTATCGCCGCCATTTTGGACATAAGCCTCCAAATCCGGGTATTATTTCGAAAATAAGTTCTATGGGAAGAACGGCGTATCATAGAACCTTTCTTGTGGAAATTTGACTTTTTACCAACTATTGTGGACGCTCTGAAAATGCCCTCTACTCGTGGTATATGTACCAAAAGATTGGTACGTGTACTACCCATTCTCCCGATGCACTACTTTGTTAAGTGGAGCGGGGAACGGTCTCAAGGCACCTTTTGCTTAAAGGATATGTACCAAGGCCTTCAGTGGGTGGGCCAGTACGTAGGCAATATATGTATAGTACCTAGCTACTAGAAATAGTACCAAGGTATTGGGCTCGTACTTTGACCCGAAACTTGCTTTAGAAAGATCTAGAATAGACGAAACCTTTGAAATAAGGATAGTTTGCGCTCAAACAACTATGTCCGCTTTTCGACCACACCGTTAAGCGAATATGTCCGTCTTTAACGTACTTGTTCACCTCTTAGACCGCCAAATAATCATCGCTACAATAACATTTCTCCCTTAGGCGCCCGCCGGCGGCGCAGCGGCGGCGGCCCCGGAGGGGGGTGCGCTCGCAGGCCCGTCGGCATCCCCTCACCTCCCCGTGGTGGGCGCTGGAAACCCCGTAGCCGTGCCAGGCCTGGCACGGTAGGGGGCTAAGAGGGCCGACAGCTCGATCCGTGGGATCAGCAGCTGTCGGGAAAGCCCTGTACAGAGGGCTTTTGAAAAAATAATTTCTGTGCACTACCGGCGCCAAGATCTCCCGCTCGGCCCGTCCGATATGTTTTTTCGCACACAGATACTCCTAGATACAGCCTTACTTTTAGGAGTGGGACCTGTACTACGGCAGCGTTTGATGGCGAGGAGGGTACGGCCGGATCAGCGGTGGGAGGCGGGTGTTGGAGCTGGTGGTGGCCAGCCGGGAAGCAGCGCCAGGAAAGGGCGCTCGCTAGCTATCGACCAGCCCTGTGCCGGTCGAACCTTACCGAGGGGTGAGGCGAGACACGGCACAGGACGGTGGCTAGTCGCAGGCGGAGGAGCGGCTACAGGAGGCGGCGGCGATCCTCAGGATCAGCCGCCGCCGAAAAGCCCTGTACGGAGGGCTTTTTGGACACTAAAATAATGTCCGTACCCGGCATCGCGCAAGTTGGGGAGCAGCACCAGGGTAGGGCGCTCACTAGCGCGCCGCTACGTCGTCCAGCGTCATCTCCCGGGGGGAGGAGTCAGCTGGGACGGCAAGGAGGACAGTCGCGACGGGAGGAGCGACACGATCTGGCGGCGACGACCCTTTGGGTCGGCGCCGCCGGAAAACCCGGCACGGAGGGTTTTGCTTAATTCCGGGCGCCCGCGGCCCGCCGGATCCGGCTACGGTGACCTGCCCCCCCCCCCTCTTCGACACCCACTACCCCGACAGACCTTAATACTCCTAGGAGTCCTTGAGCGTGGGCCCGGGTGAGCGCGGAGGCCCCCGCTCAAGAACAGGCTGCTCGGTGGACGCGCGATCAGAGGGGGGAGGGTACGGCCACAGGCCGGAAAACCGACAGGTACCCGGGTACCAGACAGAGAAAAAACCGGGGAAATGAGCGGGGAAAATTCAGGCGCGGAGGCAGGAGCGCTAGTTTTTTCTATGTCTGTGCGTCTCGGTCCCCCCCACCTGTCCTCGAGGTGATGGGGGACCTCGACACGGAGGACCGCCGCGTCGGTGGACGCGGCAAGACCTTGGGGCGGGGTTTACGGGATGGAGCGGCGGGATCGACGAGCGACCGCGCGAGGAGGGGTTTTTTGCCAGCCTTTCCCCTCCTACCTTCGGCAAGACCGAAGTCACGCGGGAGCTAGATTAGGCTGGCCCGTCGTCCCTCCCGAACGCCGACCGGCCTAGGCCGGTCGACATCCCGGTTCGGCGGGAGCGGGCCGTGCATCGTGAAGGTCGAGCAGCAGTTTAGTTTTGCATTTCTAGACAAGTGGATTTATTTTTAGATCTGTTTTTCTTGATTACAAAATTATTACGCTGTTACTGCTTAGGTGGGGGGACTGTGGCAATTACTGCGGTTGCTTACAGTTATATAACTCCCGAGGAACGTCGGCACACATTGCAGATAGGTGTGTCGATAAGAAATGTACCTGGTCGGAGAGACCCGGGCCCAACTTGCTAAATAAGTCCTGTATGGCGAAAGTAGAGTGGCCCGTGAGACAGCAGCCGGTCCAGTTTGCCGGGTCATGTTGTAAACAATTTCAATTTCAATTTCTCCCTTAAGAGATTCTTTTAGTACTTGCTATCCCCATAACGTAGAATCGTCCCAACCGCGTGTGCGATGCTTAACCCTAATCCGCGCTTACGGCGGTGGTGTACGGGATGCTCGAAAACTACATGGGGCGCCTCTCGACCATTACCGCATACGAAACTTGCCGCTAGTTGGGCTGGTGAAGGAGGCCATGGGAGCAGTTTTAAATATTGATATAAGGCATGGTACTGTCTAGTGTACTAGCTAAAGGCCGGTACTAAACGTGAGTATGCGGGGACGAACGCGAAGTCTCACCCGGTGTCAGAATGGCAACGGATGAGGCAACCCTTTCAACGCGAGCGACACCAATTCCGTCCCTCAACTTAACTTTCATTCTAGGCAATATCATAGATACTTTAGGTCTCTTAGTAACATAAGAGATACTTTATGCCTCGCGTATAGGCGGTTGGCATGCCATGCGTGTTGCTGCAAGGGCGGTCGACAATACCTGCCCAAATTTCAGGATGTTTGACCTACTCCAGTTTGAGTTGTCTGACCGACCGCGGCCGGTCACCTTATCGAATTCTCGCATCAGCAGCTCTTAGCCCTATTGCAGGGCTTTCACCTGCCGTTTAAATTGCCAAAATTGACCGCGTTTTGGCCGCGCTACGGTGCGCAAACCCGTGTTCCCCTACGTGGTGGAATGCGCCCCGAATACTCGCTCTTCATCCATGATGGATCTACACGCGCGAAAACGCTTTTGCTAATAAGAAATACTGATACCCGGTACCCGTACCAGGGGCTCTCGCTCCTATTTCTTTTTTCTCGCCCCCAGGATATGGGACTGGCAGGTAACCCACACCCGCACCCCCTATTCTGGATACCTGCTACGTGGCGCCACAGGCACGCAGACAGCCGGCGACTGTATTCGATATGCTGCAGTAAACGGCGCGGATGAGATAATATCGTATAACAGTCGAATTTGTCTAAAGCCCTAATCCCCTAACTAACGCAGCTCTGAACAATATATTCAAGGAACCGCCAGGCCGCGGTTGGTGGGGGAGTGGCAAAGGCCATTTTTTTGTTTTTGACATCCGTCATCACCACAACACTCGTATCAAACCCACCAGTCATTATTTCAGTGCCACTGCTATCAACGCTCGACACTGAATGGGCCGATCAAGCCCACGCAGTACGGATGTCATCAATAGCCGGTGGGCTGGTGTCAATCGAATATATACAGCTATAGTGATTTTATTGCACCCTTTCGTGACAGCGGGGTGACCAACCAATAGTAGTAGTGCGCGCTTTTTTGTGTGGGCGCTCGTACTGCACACGCCCTGCGGAGGGGGGAAAAGGCGCGAGGCAAGATGCGTACAGCTCGTCTGCTACGGACTTTTGAAGAGCTCCAGCCGCTATCTGGGAAGGCCAACTCTGCTGTGCCTTTAAGAACGCCCGGAGCCCGGCTCCGAGTGCTGCAGTTCAACGTCCTGGCGGACGGTCTAGCACAGTATGGCAATTTTGCAAAGGTACATTGTACCTGGTACTGGTACAATTATTATAATACTATATATCACGCCCCGCCTCTCTTTTCGGATGCTCCTTTTCATTTATGAATTGAAGTAAGGTTTACCTTGCTCTCTCGCAGGCACCGCCTGCGGCACTAGAGTGGGCATACCGTGCGCCCCTCATTCTTGAGGAAGTTCTGTCGGCAAAACCGGACGTCATATGTATGCAAGAAGTCAACCATTATGGTACGGGTACGGGCGGACTGTTTCAGCATCGTAAAATCCAAGTCAGGTAGCAGATGAGCATCATCAGCCAGGCGGGCAGCTGCTGCGCGACGCACCATGCGCCGGGCTTCCCTCATGGCAAGCCGTCGAGGAGAACCGTCCCCCTAACACGCTTTGCCCTGGTCCTCAGATGACTTCTTCCGGCCCAACCTCGAGGCGGCAGGTTACAAGGGCGTCTTCGCGCCAAAGTGCCCCTCCCCCGCCGAACGGTACGGGTACGGCGCAGACGGCTGCTGTTTGTTTTACTCTTCAGACCGGCTCAGCCCCCTCTCCGCTCCCATAGGTACGCACGCTGCAGTCCTACCCTGTCATTGCCTACCATGCAACACAGCTCCTCTCATGCATGCGGAGGGACGTGCACCAACCACGCATTTGACACACCAACACACTATTGAATGATATTTGGTGTCCTTCCTCTGTTGCAGATAGAAAGTACATCGACGATGATGGTCAATGCATGAGCCAGGTGCGTGGCATTTCGTAGGGCGTAGCTGGTTCACACTGTGCTGGGGTCAATGGGCGTGTAGGTTGCTTGGACTGGCGCTGATTACGACGGCGCGCGGTGCTCGGTGGTACCGCAGGGCTTTCTTGCTTGGCCATTGCATGACCGGGCGAGCGGTGCCCTGATGCTGCTTGCAACCACTCACCTGAAGGCTAAATCAAGTGCCGAATGCGAAGCGGATCGGTACCGGCAGGTATGAAATGCCATGAGCGCTTTCCGGTCGTACTCTGAACAGGCCTAATGACAGACGTATTCAGCGCATTTTGAGCATATCCTTCTATTTGGAAGACTGCATGTACTGTCTGTGAAAAGGGCGCTAGTTATGAGCAAGGGCGCTAGTTATAAGCTTTGCAAATTCGATTGTTGGTGTCGTCTGAGGGAATGAAGACGATTTGATGAAACGTAGTTATGCGAGATAGCGATTTTTGGGGGCTCGCTGAAGTATTGAAAATCACACAAGGACAATGAATGTTACATGGTGATTGATATGAGATATGCAAGTCGCCGTTGAAACAAAATTTATAAGGGAATGGACCAGTCTGAGGCGGATTAACTAAAACTGGGAATGAAAGTTGTTTATGTGTGTGTCATGAATATTGCATTTACATACGGAGTACTCCGATGGTGGTGCACGCCACACTGTGTGTGTGTGTGTGTGTGTGTGTGTGTGTGTGTGTGTGTGTGTGCATGTGCGTGTCTGCTTATACAACATTGCAATTTGAGCGTGTCGGGTTGATTTTCAGGCGAAGCAGCTTGTGGATGGCATTCTGGAGTTACAAAAAGAAACCAGATTTCCGTCAGTGAAGAGCAACGGGAACGGAAGTGCCCCTGCCGTTGCAGGCTCACCCGCCTGCCACATCGTGCTCGCCGGCGACTTCAACACAACCGATGACTCGGACGCGTTTTTAGTGCGTGCTCACACACACACACACACACACACACACACACACACACACACACACACACACACACACACACACACACACACTTTGCGCTGCGTTACGTGTTGCGCGTTGTGAGCAGTGTACTATGAACGAGCCCCGCAATGATTCCATAGTATGACTGTATTTTAAATGGTTTGCTGAATTACGTTTATTTTTCACTGTACGCTCGTATCCGCTCAGAACTTGCGAGACGCGGGGCTTCAAAGCCTGTGGGACTACATCCCGACGCAGCCGAGCCCCCTCCCTAATTTCACAACCTGGAAGTACCGACCAGATGCGGACGGGAATGTGACCGATGTGAAGCGCGTGATCGACTACATTTGGTGTGTGTGTGGGTGGGGGGGGGGGGGTGTTTGTATGCGTTGTGTGTATTATGTTATGTGTGGTTGTGTGTGTGCCTTTGTGCGTGTGTGTGTGTGTGTGTGTGCGTGTTTTGTGTGTCCTGTCTAGTGTGTCTGCGTGTGTGTGTGTTTCTGTGTGCTATCGTGTGTGTGTGTGTGTGTGTGTGTGTGTGTGTGTGTGTGTGTGTGTGTGTGTGTGTGTGTGTGTGTGTGTGTGTGCGTGTTTTGTGTGTCCTATCTGGTGTATGTGCGTGTGTGTGTATTTCTGTGTGCTATCGTGTGTGTGTGTGTGTGTGTGTGTGTGTGTGTGTCTTGTGTGAGCTTCCCATTGTCTTCTCGTTTACTCCCTTGTGCAATTATTTTTCATTCTTACTTTGACAGCTCGTGTGCATGGCTTGTAGGTACTCAGAGGGGCTGACTGCCTTGCGAAGATGGTCGCCACTGTCGGTTGAGGCAATCGGGGCGGATGGGCTACCGTCGTGGCAGTATCCCTCGGACCATATCGCGCTGTGTTGCGATCTGCTGATGGATGAGTGATGGAGGACGGGTCCCTGCTGTGTAGGTTGACTCTGTTGGATTTAGGCATTGCTCACCTCAATGATGCCTGAATTGGACCTCCTGTAGGCAGTGCCGAACCGTGTTATAGTGGCATGAGCAAATTTGGCGCTGTCGTATTTATGGAATGAGGCAAGCTGAGCCAAGTCGTCAGCTAAGCTCTATCATGTATCGTAAACGATTCGTTAGAATCCGCTGATGTGGATCGACTGGTGGGTATTAAACAGCCTATTTTATGCGTTGCAGTTGCACCTTAATGGCATTATCCTGCAGCGCATTCATTGCAATTGGTTTTGTGGGCACTGGTCGAGGACTTAAATGATCATGAATTTGGGAATCGGGGCTACTACTAGTCCTGAGTATTATTGGCTGTCATCCTTATTTTTGTCCCTGATAGAAAAAACAATTTGAGCACGTAAATTGACATTTTTTCTCTGATTTCTTTCGTCACAGCCTTGAGATCGACTCGTAGCGAGCCATTACTAGCTAGGCACTTCCTTTTATTTTTGTGTGGCTGATAATGTGATTCGTGAGATTTTGATTTTCTCTGATTCGCATGAGACATCCAGTTAATGAGTTGCCTTGGCAGATTCGTGACAGAACCAAAAGAATCAGCGGATTGTTTCTCACATTTGTGTATAAGCAGTGGTACATGAATTAAGAGTAAGGCTCAGAGCGCGTGGTGTATCTCAAAAGCATGTCCTCACCTTTGCAACTGACCTATCTTGGACACATCAACGAAAAGCACAAACCAACTCGCATCAACAACTACAGGAACTTAAAAGGTACTGGCAAATCATGATAACAATATTTAATTTCCGCTATTTTGAGAGAATTTGACATATTCTGATGGATTCCTTCCGCCCTTCTTTTTTACTTAATTTTTCCACTTATGATTTCTCTATATTCCACGTCTTTAAACGAAGAAATGTTGTCAATCAATTTATTATGACTAAATGGATTTTCAGTTTTTCCAATATCATACATTATACCGCTAGATAATATTAGTGTACATAATGATTAGCATAAACTAGTCAAGAACACGCTCCCCTCTCACCTCGTCAAGCAAGATGACACCCAGGTACCGCCCAAGTGTAGGAGAGCCGGAAAGCAAGGAGCTAGCCATCATTCGGTATGGTTAGACCTAAGCTTAAAGCGAGTGTTGTCTGTGGACTTTGTCGAATTAAACCCACAAAATCCCAGGAAATTGGCTAAACTACACACTTCGTTCTGAGCGCCACGCTTGAGCATTGCTCAAGCGCTCATACCAAGTTGCATATTACTACTTAATGATCCACATAACAATATTTTTGGGGACTTGTTGGAGGGGGTTAAGAGGCGTTAGTGCAGTGTTCAATGCGCGAGGTTTGGTCTGCGAGTGTGTGAATGGAGCATGGGAGTTCACGGAGTAGCAACGGGTGATGTGTTTGGAAACCAAGCGAGTAAAAACCCACACGACGCATGTTTTCATAAAATGTACACGGTGTAAATAGGCTTTGGCGAGGCCCAACTTGGCCGTTTGGGACGCATCACGTTGACGGTGGTGTTTGGAATGCTTGGGTTTGTGCGTGTGCCAACCAAACCCACCCCACGCGGGGAACACGTCGGGAATTGGGCTTGGAAATCAGTAGGAATGAAGAATTGGTAAACATATAGAGACAAACCCCGCAATTTGATTGGCATTGCGGCTCGGCTTCGCAAAGCTTTGCGGAAATTAGAATAATTCACCGAAAATTCGTTTGTGTGTGCTTGAACTTGGGAGTAAGTGCGGACGACGCGTACTGAAAAGGCACGTCCAACGGTACCCGTTTCAAAAAGTGTTGTCCTCATTTGAGTAAGTTATGCATTGTGGCCGAACGCATCTTGCCCTTGGATTGTGCGCATATCGGTGGTAAGTTTATATACGCGATTTCGTGCGTTTCCCCCACCCGCTTGCCCAACATCACCTCTCCCCCCCGCCTCAACATCATATTGTCGCAACCGTGGCATAAGCATTCATATTGCGGCGCTATGCACCGTTACTCTTTTCGTGTAACCGGCACGGCGATTGTTTGAAAGAGCGTGTCCCACGTGTGCACGTGCGATAACCCCAAGTACACATGCCCGTTGGTGCTCGAATTCCTCGAATGGGCTCTTTCGAGTCACGGCTGAATTGAAAATTTGCAATCCGCGTCGACTAGCCACAATTGTACTAGCCACGGAGCATGTGCACCGACCTCTTGCTAGGTCGGATAGTCCACTAACTAGCTAGCGAGCACAAAGATGTGTCCTTGCATGAAGCTCAACATGGTACAACTTCATGTGTCGAGTGAGCTCATTGAACTTAGCTCACTTAGGTAAGACAAACACAGCCACCGCAAATGTTTGAGTTGTACGCCTACAACTTTCGAAATGCTGGGCAATGCCTTCAACTAATTCTCAAGGTGGATTGACGAACACTCCCTCTCGAGACAAGTCTTTCTCCATGACGATGGAGTCACTTGGCGAGCAGTGAGGCAAGCCACCGTGTGAGTTGAAACCTTCGTCGTCCTCTAATCCCTCCATGTGAAGTCAAGTCGTGCGTGCAAAGAATCAAAGGCATAGTCAACCAACTTACAATCAATCGAGCGTATGGTTGTTACATGTCTACGACTGTTTCTCTATTTGCTCTGACGACGACTTCTTGCTACTTGTTTCGCATGTGTTTCAACTCTAGTCGACGGCGGAGGTGTCGGGTTGAACTTTGTGCCACAGTCGCCAACAATGTCTAAGGATGGCAAGAAGACACAGCCACATGCCCTAGCTCATCAAAAGAGCAGCCATGCCACCATCATTTCTCCTTGTTCGACGTGTCAAGCTCAATGTTACTCTTCCGTTTTGGGCGTAGGAAGACACGATGGCTCTTCTTGTAGCACTTGTAGAACAGTCCCTCCTCTGGATGACGTTGCAACTCCTTTGGAGAAAGAGCTTCAATGACAGCGCTAAAATCAATCCGGCAAGAATTCGGAGAAGTCATGCCCATGCCTCCATGATTGCCACGGCCACGTCCCCGACTAGATCCTTTGCCATGCTGAATTCATGTGGCTCCATAATCGTGGGGTGATTTCGAAGGGGTCGGGATTGGTTTTGGTTTTCCACATATGTTGTAAATGCAAATGAGAGTGCATATGATGAAAAATGGAAGATGCAATGTATGTTTTGTGAGTTCAAAATGAATGTAATTAAACAAAGAAATGGCAAGCTGTGTTTGTCACCTCCCTCCACTTCATTAGGTATAAACAAGTCTAGCCCGACTAGCTCTCGCCTACTCTCGTGTGGTCCTCTTGGCATGCGCTAGGGCTCTCGTCACGTACTAAACAAACTAGCGACGCGGCTTGTTGGTCTCGGGAAAACAGATCCGCGCGTTGTGCAGCAAGTTATATTAGTTGTGCGTACTATACGTACCGGGAGGTATTGGTAAAACATCAATGTATAGTAACCTCGAGCTAAATTGCCGTGGTAATGATACCGCAGTACGTCCTTCCAACGGAAAATTACGGATCAAATTAGTAACGAGTACATGTACAACTAATGTATTGTACATGATAGTACATGACAATCACACTCGTCACATGTGCCAGGGTTCATGCAAAGCCTACCTTTCCCTTGTTCTTCATGGTACCTTGGGCTCCTATCTTCGTGACGCTTTGCAGGAGGGCAATGCTGATGCTGTATCATGCCTTCGCATCCTGCCCCCCGAGTTTTCACTTGTAGGGGGTTTCCTTATATCAGTCTAGGCGGTTTCCGTTGCTTTTTCTTGTAAGGAATATTGTTTTTCTGCTGCTGCCGCCATTTTTCATGATATTGGACATTATTTCTCTGCTCTGATTTTCTTATAATCACAACAAATTATAGCACAGCGGACGGGGGAGGGGGTTGAGGGGGGGGCAACGCTCAGTGCTGCTAATAATAATAAGAAAATAAATTTAGTACCTTCCTTACTATTATTATTACCCGGTACATTACCCGGTACAGTACCTGCTGGCGGAAATGGGGAGTATCTACGCAAGCAGCCCAATCGCCACGTCCTGCGCGCGTCACCTCATATTCGCGAGCACCGCGGTGTCGACTTACTTAAAACCGCTTGCTCACTCGGTGCTGCCAGCGGGTGATCTATGGAACGAGAGACTGCTATACTGCGACTCATTATTCTGACGACACCCAACAGCCGCTTGACGCCGCCACTTACATAGGCGCCAACACAAATACAGGTACGGCTAAGTGGCTAGTATACCGTAAGCCTTTCCTCAGCCCCTTGGACATACTCAGTGCCACCCACGCTAATAACGACAATATAGATTGTCACTTCTCGAACCCCCGAAAGCACACATTGGAGAGGCTGCAGTGCAGCGAGGACGCCTTCGACCACCAGGTCCTCAGAGGGTGCCGCTTTACGCATTACAACCACCACTGGCGGGTCGCCTATACAATCCGCGCTTAACCATTGCTTTCCTATAGAGTCAAGACGCGCCGCGATTCCGCCCGCCGACCCCAGCCCACCTTTTATCGACTTTCACGAAGCGGCCGTATCCGTGTGCTGCCTAGTTTTTTTTGTCAGCGAGGCTGTTTCTAAACCTGTTGTTCTGTCTCGAAAGCAGTGTGTAGTCCACGTAGTCAGTCGGGTGCATATCCCCAAGCCTCGCAATACTACGAGTCCATAATTTACCGCCAAGCGCCCGCTTCTGTTCACTCGAAGCGGCAGCACCACTCGTCAAAATACTGTCAATGAATTCAATACGTGCAAACGACCAGCACTGTTTTTATCGTGCGTGTCAATACTGATGAATTGTATCCATATGCGCAGGTATTTCTCAACGCCTATATTTTGGAGGAGGGGTATGGTGGAGCGGGAAGTAAAAGAAGCGCAGGCGGAGGAGGAGCGGCGCACGGAGGAGCACGTAAAGCTGCTGGAGCGACGGGTGAAGAGGCTGGAAGATGAGCGGGACAGCTGGCTGCATGAGGACCCGGGCCTGGCATTCCGCACGCGGAGCAAGCGGGAAAGGCTCGAGGAGAAGACGCGGAGCTGCATGGTCCCGCGTGAGCACCGCCTTCGAACCGCGAGGCGACCTAGAAAGGGAACTGGCGCTGGGTCATCATCGCCTGCTACACCTCTTCAGCGCCATTACGTATTCCCCCCTGATGAAGATGCCGCTTCCACTCCTCCCCAGTTTGCTGTATTTTGCTGCGGAGATGATGCTCCCTCCCAGTCCCATGACAGTAGAGGCGCCGCTCCCCCGGGCGCACCACGAAAACCGCCAAGAAAATCAGTCGCGTCCTTTGGATTTCGCTCGCCACTGCAGTCCAACCCTATCATAGCAGCGTCCAGCAACCGCTCACCCACCACCGCTGCTGCCAGACTAGGACTTCAGGAGGCTCGTCACGCTGTTGCTGTCGTTGATGGTTGCGCTGACACTGATGCCAAGCTGGCCACATCATGGGGGCCTTGCCGCGCTAGCCTGAAAACAGAATGGAATTAGAGGCAGCATAGGACAGACCCGAGGAAATGAACAAAGGGGGATATGCCTTGACTTATCAACGTCAACAGCCAAGAAACACTTTTGCAGCATGCTGGAGGCTCTATGCGGCTCTGTGGCAATGCTGGAGAGCGACTGCATTGAGGGGTGTGGGGAAATGGCCAAAGGGGAGGTCGCACCAAGGCAGTGGCCCACACACATTTTTGGGGGAAAACAAATTGACAGCGTCATGGAGCTGTCACGTACCCGATTTTGTTAGTCTGCAGTTTATGATGCAACTTATGGTTTGTAATTGATGATGCGTTGATAGAGAGATTCAATCATCTTATGACCAGCACAACAACGGTTGATTTGGCGCTGCTGCGATTGCGCTTGCAGCATTCGTCGTCAAGTTAGTCAAGAACTAACAAATAATTTGCATTGTTTGTCATCGTGGTTGATGAACTTCGAACTGCTTTGGTTCGCTTAAGGCTATTCTGATGTCATGAAGAATACAAGGCATTTTTCGCCGCAAATTAAATGGGGGGCGGAGGGGACTTGGCAGATTTTTTTACTGGTTTAAAAAAAAAATGAATGTTCTTTTGCAATTTTGGTATTTATATGAATGTGCTTTCGGTAGAATATCACCGGTACAATTACATTTTTTTACATTCAGTACTGGTACATGTACCGTACTTCGGCGATTGAAATATTGGCGGTCGTTAGCCACCGACGGGTTTAGGGCGCAAAACAACAACCCGAAACCCTAACGGCGCTGCTAAGCCCTTTGTGCATGTTTACCTTGGATAGCCACAGAAAGCGTTGAGTGTGCTAATGTACGCATCCTATAGATGTGTCTATGGTTTACGCAACCTCTTGACATAGACCAATCTTATTACTTATCATGGAGGGTTCACATGTGGCCAAGACATCACATGCGGTAGCCCCATGGAGGGATGGACGATAAGTACTACAACACCCACACAAAACGAAGAACCCGTGCGTCACATCAGCTCGCCGTCGGATGTTGATGATTGGACTCCTACGCCGCATTGCCCATTGAATCCAACATGAGTGTACTTAGCCGCAAGCAAGCAAGCGGCACTGTAGAAGCGAGCCGCAAAACAAATCCGTACCACGATTAGGGCTTCGGAACAGTTGATTACTAAGCAGTTTTTCACGGGCCCAACTCCAAGGTACTACAACCACACGTGTTGCAACGAACCAACATCAGTCCATCCCCCCCGACGCAGGAACGACGGGGGGTGTTACGGCGGCTCAAGAGCCACCGATCGACATGTTGAACGACGAGCTTGAGCTTACCGAGCCCGGGTTCGTCGACTTCGCCTATTACGGCGAATTCATTGCTCCCGGTGTGGAGCGCCCCCCGCGCGACGTCGAAAAGCCCCTACTTCGGACATTCACATACTACACGGCACGCGCTCGGAGCGAGAAGAAAATGCAGTCGGCCTACGACGAGTACGTTTACATTGGGTGCTATGCCTTCTTCGACCACTTCGCCAATGCGGCAACTTGCGAGGGTTTGGACCGGTTGTCAACCCGACTAGCTTTATCGCCGGAGCAAACAACACCCGCTGAACTTATCATTGCGGGTCATCGCATCCACAACGTGACGGAGGAGGTCACTCGTGCTCAACGGGGTTTCCTCCGCCTCACCAGCGGCGGACATGAGAGTACGGACAATGACCGCGTATGACCTGACGTTGCCCTACCGTGGTATCGGGCACAATCCACGTATTACGCCAAGCATTCGTCGACCGCACATTGCAAGTTAGCCTCCATGCCGCAAGCAAGGTTGTTGCATGCGCAGCTTTCGCAAAGATCACCTCGACCGTACAAATCAGGACGCCAAGACCACGAAGGCCGCCTCAGACAAGCGCAAGACGGCAACAACAGCAACGGCCACGGCTAAGGCCAACGTTAATTTAATTTAATTCACTTTAATGCTGGTGTGGCCCGCCGCGGTGATTCGTCCTCTCCGTCGTCCACCTTCATGCGTCACCGTGTGCGGCGAACATAGCGGGAGTGGGAATGCATCGGCGCGAGTGGACAAGCCTTGATGAATTGGATCCACCACGGTGTGCGGGTAAAATTCAAACAAGGGGTGCTGTTCCGACCGTTCAACCACGTCATCTCGATGACTGACGCGACCCCCGAACAACTAGACTTCCTAGCTACAATTGCCTACAAAGGTACCCCGATTCGCAGTATGCGGAACTTGGGAACGCGCAAACAGCTCTCGTTACGTCTCCCGCCTGTCCCTCGTCCCGAAACCGGGCGTCAACCATTGGCATGTGATCATCGACCTCCGCGTACTAAACGCCCACTACTCGGACTTTAGCATGACATGTGAAACTTTGAAACACCTACGCCACCTCTCACGGCGGGGCGACTACCTCGTCATCATCGAACTCCATAGAACAATGGCTACTACACACCGGGCATCCGAGGAGATAGCCGCGAGCACTCCATTGTAAACCACGGCGTCGAGCTGTGGCGCCTAGAGTGCCTCTCAATGACCTTGTCGGGGTCCGCCTTTTACTTCTGCAAGCTAACCACATAAGATTTACCGGTACTTTACAACGGACATTTTAATATTGTACATGTGTTCGACACACGTATGAAATTCACGTCAAAACGCGCCGCTTGCGCACATGTATCACACGCGCCCATCTATTGTCGCCCACGATTTCCCGTCATACTCGCTAATACATCGCGCTAAAATTCCTAGCAAGTTCTACCAAAATTGTAACAACGTGTAGACGTGATTTGGCGGTGGGTGCCCGTATGTTCTCTTCGTGCGGCTTGTGCGCCACGGCGGGCGGGCGCAGTCGGTACATGTAAGTACGTACACACTCACCCACTCACTCACCCCCTCCTCTATCGACCCCCCGACAGCAACATCCGCGAGACCGTCACCTGTTTTTGAGAAATGAACTCCTTGGGACCAAGCGCAGGCTTTGTCGTGGGGGTTTTATGTGTGTTGGCCTCCCTATAAAGTTAGAAGTCCGTCTTTGGGGGTACCTCTTGCTTGTATGTTGCGACATAGTGCAATGGCGGCACAAATCGGTGAATTCGCACCACGGACGGGCATTGCCTGGAGTACCTCGTGGAAGAATTCGAAAAATAAAGTTACAACCCCGAACCGGCCCGATTCCGAGAAAGCGCGTGTGAAATATGTCTAGGCCCACTTAGCACTCCCGTGGTGGTCGTTGAGCGTGAGGTGGGGCGACAAGACTCTTTCACGCACCTAACCTCCGCAAGTCCGGGCGCGACTTCCCGATGTCATTTGCCCCAGTGCTGAGAGTGTAGCTGACTTCCCTTTCAACCATGTGACAGATTATAGCAGTAAGGCCGCCGCCTAGACAGCAAGGAATGGCACAGCCAGCAGTCGGCGGGTTATGCGAGATGCGCTGAATAGAGCGCGAGCTCTATGGCCGAGCTCCAGCTGCGATAGCGACAATAATTTTGATTGCTAAGATGGGGCCCCGCACTTGTCTCCGCAAGTATCGACCCCCAAGATTATCAACCTTGAATTGTAGCACTTGTTCTTTGTCTTTTGCCTTTCATATGTGAGTGGCCATGCACGTTAAAATATTCCCTGTTAGGTTGTAGTCGCTGATATCATGCTTAGTGCAGTTGAAAGTGATGTTGAATTTTGATGTAATTGCTGTTTCACTCGATTAATATAGCATATGTTAATAATAGCTGCAGTTGTTGTGGCGGTTTTATCCTCTCCTTTCTTTTCAAAGGTGAGTATTATATATGCTTCCTATCACCCCATCATCGTTCTCTCTTCTCCCCCTCATGTCATTTACCACCGCCCTACCACTACTGATGATTAAAGTGTTGTTGTTCTTTCGTTTTTCTTTCGCTTTAATATGCTAGTTCTCTTTTTCCACATTCCCCCCTGCTTTCTCCCCCTTCCCCTTTCCTTTTACACATTTTTTCGTTCTATTCATTTCGTCCCTCTATTGTTTGCATTGATATCTTCTTATTCCACCCCCCTTGTCGTCCCCTCCACACTATTACGGATTGATAATATGCCGATAGTCTATTTCCCTCATGTGGCATGCTGTTGATCCAATTCCTTCTCTTTCGCTTTTTTTTAACACGTTTTTTTCTCTTTTTCCACATTATTCCCGTCCCGTTCTCCCCCCTAGTGAGTCTGTGCGTGCGTGCGCGCGCGCGCACGTGTGTGTGTGTGTGTGTGTGTGTGTGTGTGTGTGTGTGTGTGTGCGTTTGTGTGTGTGTATGTGTGTGTGTGTGTGTGAGTGTGTGTGCGTGTGCGTGTGCGTGTGTGTGTGTGTGATGTCACTTGTTGCATAAGTCATATCATGGTGATACATAGTTGTTGTTGTTGTTGTGTGTGTGTGTGTGTGAAAGAAAAGAGAGAGAGAGAGAGAGAGAGAGAGAGGGAGAGAGAGAGAGAGAGAGAGAGAGACAAAGAGAGAGAGAGAGAGAGAGAGAGAGAGAGAGAGAGAGAGAGAGAGAGAAGAGAGAGAGAGAGAGAGAGAGAGAGAGAGGGGGGGGGGGGGGGGGGGGGGGGGGGAGTGATCTCACTGTGTGCTACTGGCAGTTGATGATAATGAATGGTTGTTGTGAATGTGTGTGTGTGTGTGTGTGTGTGTGTGTGTGTGTGTGTGTGTGATGTTACTGGTTGATGCCGTCAGTTGAGGGTGACATATGGCTGTCGTTAATGTGTGTCTGTATGTGTAAGTGTATGTGTCTCTATGTTTGTGTGTGTGTGTGTGTGTGTGTGTGCGTATGTGTCTGTGTGTCTGTGGTTGCTAGTCCTAATGCGTTTGATGCCTATACTACTGTTAACACGTTGTTCCCATTGTTGCGGCTGCCGTTGCTGATGTGGCGGCGGCTGGTAGCGATGGGAATAATTGTACATGCTTCTGATATGTGTAGTAGTGTGTCTGCCGTGTGTGGTTATTATGTTTGGCGCTCTTGGGCTTCCGTGAAAACTGTTGCTTCCTGGTTGAGCGCATGGATGTTGTCGTGAACTTTCGTGATAGCGGTCGAATTGAAAGTTCGAGCAGGGAGAATGATTACAACTTCAATGTGTGGTAAAGATGCCAATCTATTTTCGGCCCGACGTGCGGCTCCGACATCGGCTTCATGTCTTTCCCTACTTGTATACAACACAAGGCAAACATTAAGATATGCAGCTTTGATATTATAAAATGGTTTAAAAGTGCAGCACGGAAGCTTGTGTAAAGCTTTGTTACCTGCGGGGTGAGTGTGTGTTTGGGGGGGGGGGGGGAGGGGCAACGGCTCTGCTTGCGCTAGATATGTGATACGAAACTCGGCAAAATACCGCATCCGGATCCGCGACCGCGCGCCGTCGCACTGCGCGCCCCTGTCCTTATAGGGGACACTTCCGTAGCCACAACAAACTCCCGCGCTTACTAGCTCGCTGTCCCTCGCTGATTTTTAAACTTAAACCTGCCATATAAATGTTTGGCCTGATTGTGATGTACGTGTCGCCTATCTCTCTACATGTCGAAAAATACTGCAGCACGGCCTAGGCCCATTGCACCGCCACTCGAGCATCACTCGCGACCAACACGGCCGCCGTTAGGTTGCACACAGTCCGTACGCCCTCCCTAATACCGTAGGGGTTATTGACAGATTTTGGGGTGATGATTGGTGACGGAAGCAACGTCAGGTCTGCAATAGCAAACGCGTACATTAAAATGTTTGAAAGTCGGGCCGAAAACTGCGCTGTGACCCAAGTTTTCACAAACTACTTGCGCCGACCACAGGTGACGCTAGCAACGACTACACTGCCCCTACCCCGCCCTTCCTCATGTTTCCTACGCAACAGCCGATGGCGAGGTGTTCGCCTTCTCCCCTACATGGACGACTTCCTCTTCCTCGCCACCACCTTTCAAGCCGCGGTACTCTTACGCGACCACATCGACACCCTCTTAGACCTCCTAGCTCGCCGTGTTCGCCGGCAAGGCACAGTTTTCTACCTCGCCATCGTACCGGCCCGTTTTTTCCTACGCGAGTTATACTAAGGCTAGGGATCGACCATCGATACATTGTTTGTAGTACCATCGTCACCGCCCCCAATGGTGCCATCGATGTGCTATATTGTGACATCGACATCGACATGATGACATACGTGCTAACACCAATGTTATCAATTATTGAAGTATTTAGAAAACATAAATTATCAATGCCTGATATCCTGATGCTTCGTCCCAAATACCGATGCATCGGCGATTATATCGGCTTAATGTGCCATCGATGTCGACATCACAATATATCAACGCCATCAACATAGACAATCCGAGATATCAAGCCCATCAACATCGACGTTCCAAAATATTACCGCCATCAACATCGACAAAATTCACTTGATCCCTAGCCTTAAATTATACAACGCCTTGTCTACTCGCCACGATTGGGGCGGCCGCGCCCGCTTGACTCGCCAACTGCATCGAGACCTCGAGTGGTGCATCACAATCCTCACCTAGCTAGCACTACGGGCGGTCCATCTACAAGCCCATAGAAACGCCCTAAATGCTCGCAAACTCCATCGCCTAAGGCTGAGGCGCCCGGATGACCAAAAATCCCCCGTAGTACCAAGCGCGAGGTTTTTGGTACGGCAAGGACCGACTTCAACATATCACGTGGAGGGATTTACGAGTAGTCCGACTCGCTATCTAGTCTTTTCTACCCCGACTGAAAGGATGCAACGTACTCGTCCATGAGGACAGCACGATAGTGGTCGCTACATTGCCGGAGCTAACTTCTCGCTCTCCCACTATGATGGCCGAGCTCCACCACCTATTGTTCCCTCCCGACACCAATGACATCAAGATTCTTCCGCGCCGGATTTGCTCCGCGGCAAACATCTGGGCGGACAACTTCAGCCGCGTATTGGGCAAGA
Organism: Tetraselmis chui; assembly: GCA_026401115.1. Taxonomy (NCBI): domain Eukaryota; kingdom Viridiplantae; phylum Chlorophyta; class Chlorodendrophyceae; order Chlorodendrales; family Chlorodendraceae; genus Tetraselmis; species Tetraselmis chui. The sequence goes on along the minus strand of JAPMLY010001491.1, from coordinate 21,342 downwards.
ACGAATGGCAGCTCAACCCTCGCGTTCTCAAAACCCTGCAATCCTCGTGGGGTCCTCATACCATCGGCCGCTTCGCATAAATGTTGAATGCACAGCTACCATGTTACAACGTCGAATGGCGCGACCACAAGTGCGAGGACGCCCAATGCCATCTCATCTCATATTCCTTACGCATCATGGCGGCACGAGAACATCTACTGCAAACCCCTTGGCCACCGCTACCCGCGCTTGGCGCCAAGCTACACTAATCTGGCTCAAAACCAGCAATAATCGTCCCGAATTGGCTGCACAAATAAGCCGTGGTACCATCTATTGCAACACCTCGCCATCGAGACCGTCCACTACCCAGCTACGCGCGACCTCTTATTTTCCGGACCACGCGGCACGCGCGAGGGGGTCGGACGCCCCGCGTGGAGCGTCGTGGACTTTCGGATTTCACACTGTCATGGCTACACACTTGCAGAGGCGCTATAGGTAACTCGCTACGGAGTAGCTCCTTTTACCTTTGTAGGACCCTCCTACACCTACCGCAAGAAACGCCCCGGCGCACATGCCCACCGCGCTACCGCCTCAACCCCGACAGCGCGACTGCACAACGGGCGGCATCCATGACTACACGCCTACAAGACCTCCTCGGCACCGATCTCCTCGTCACCACCGCCCTCAACCTCTTGAGTAATTCTCTCGCCCCGGCCACTTGCGCAAATTACGACAACAACCTACGCCGATTCTCTATTTGCGTTCTGTCATGAAAAGCAGCTCCACCCGCTTCATGCTACTACTAAATTCATGGTTCGCTACACGGGTTGGCTATTATGCAAGGCACAGTCGCAGCCGCGTCCCCATAGCAATGCTACTCGTCAGTCGTCAACAAGTGAAATGAAATGAAATGAATAAAATTGTATACAACAATACGGGGTGAAACCGGTTGTTGTCTATGGGACCTACATGCTGTGCCAATTTATTACTTATTAGCGGGGGCTAGACCGTGAACCAAAAATCCCAACCTCTCCAATGGCAGTAGCAATACCGTCTAAAACATACACGTAAACAATTTCGATTTTTTTGTCACATTGATTCGCACTCTCTGCTTCCGCGCTCAGCCAATCTAGGCTTCGCGCGAATGCAGTCCCGACTCTAGTAGTCGAGCAGGGTGTCAGTTTACCATCGCCCCATGCGCACTCGAGCGTCACGCGATACTTCCCCTCGTTATGCTGCGCAGTTACGCATCATGCAGCCTGAGCAGTCTACGTCCGCCGCAGCGGCCAACCCTCACGCTACCTCGATCGAACAACGCACAGCCGAACAGATTCGTACGGTTGTTTTGGCTTCATCGGAACAACGGATTACTGAGCAGTTTCTGGCGGCTAACGCTGCATTACTCGCACAGCTCCAGCAAACCACAGCCACACCCGCTACTACCGATCAACAGCAGTCCATGCCCGCCGACGCGACCCCAGCGACGGAGGGTGGTAAGGCGGCCCTTGAGCCACCTATCGACCTACTTGACGACGAACCCGAACCCTCCGCGTCCGAACTCGTCGACTTCGCCTACTACGGCGAAGTCATCCCGGCCGGCGTTGAGCGTCTCCCACGCGACGTTGAGGAGCCACGTCTGTGGACACTTAGAGACGACACCGCCCGTGCGCTAAGCGACAAGCGCACCCAATCGGCTTACGACGAGTACCTCCATATTGGCTGCTATGCCTTCTTCGACAGCTGCGCCATCGCGGCAATTAGCGAGGGTTTGGACACGCTGTCGCACGGCCCACGTATATCGGCAGAGCAGACGGCAGCGATTGCCCTTATCAGAGCGGGTCATCGCACCCACTCAGCGACGGAGGAGGCCGCCCGTACTCGACTGAGGTTCCTCCGCCTCACCAAGGGCGGACAAGCGAGCACGGATGCGGACCGCGTCTTCGCTAAATTGGCCCACGAGAGGTTTCTGTCGCCCTCGCCCTACCGCGGTCTCCGGCCCATTGGATGCGCTCCGCCAAGCGTTCGTCGACCGAGCGCTTGAAGTCAACCTTCATGCTGCCAGCAAGGCTGCTGCCGGCGCAGCATTCGCTAAGATCACGGCGGACAGACCAACATGCCCTGACGTCAAGGCCCGCAAAGCGGCCGCCGACAAACGCAAAGCAACAGCAGCTGCTGCGGCCGCCGCCCGGGCAACCCCGCTTGCCAAGCCGTTCGACCCGGCACGACCACCGCCCAAGAAATTATGGTGTGGCCCGCCGCGCCGAATCCTGCTCCCCGACATCTTCCTTCATGCGACATCGCGTGCGTCAAAGATGGCGGGAGTGGGAGCGCATCGGCGCGAGCGGCCAAGTCCTAAGTTGGATCCGCCATGGTGTGCGCGTCAAGTTCAAGCACGGCGCACGCCCCAAGCCTTTCAACCACGGAATCTCTATGCTGGACGCTACACCAACCCAACTCGAGTTTCTAAACTCGGAACTCCCACGCTTCGAAGCTTGCGGAGCTTGGGAGCGCTCAGACAACCCTCGCTACGTCTCCCGACTATTTTTAGTCCCCAAGCCCGGAAGTAATCTGTGGCGCCTCATCATCGACCTTCGAGAACTTTACCGCTATTGCTCTCCGTTCAACATGACCTGCGAGACCCTGAAACACCTTCGCCACCTCTCACGCTCGGGCGACTACTTTGTCTCCCTAGACCTCACCGACGGGTACTACACCCTTGGCATCCGAAAGGAAGACCGCGACTACTTAACGGTCAACTACCGCGGCACCATGTGGCGCCTCGCCTGCCTTCCAATGGGCTGGTGCGGCTCGGCATACTACTTTTGCAAACTCACGCAAGTCTTTACAAACCACCTACGTCGGCCTCCACCACCTACGCCGGCATCTACACCGGAATGTGCACGCCCGTCAAAACGTTTTCTCCGGAACGCTCGATGGCACGGTTCGCGACTCCTCCCCTACATGGACGATTTCCTTTTCTTGGGCGACTCTTAGCACGACGCGTTGCTCCTCCGCCAACGTATCGAGGCCCTACTCAACAGCCTAAGCTTCCAGCGCAACCCCAAGAAGGGCGTGTGGACGCCGACGCAAGTCGGCGACCACTTATAGGCTTAACCGTGGACCAATAGCTCGGCATGTTTCGCGCCCCACCCGCAAAACTACAACAACTCTCTCAACACGCGTCGTCTCTACTAGGCCGAGCGGCCTCGAACGCCCAATGGCTACCCACTCGCCAACTCGCGGCCTTCGCAGGAAAGGCCGAATTCCTCTACCTCGCCATCGCGCCGGCACGCTTCTTTCTACGCGAGCTCCACAACGTTTTGGCCACACGCACTAGATGGGAGGGACGCGTGCGGCTCACCCATCAGCTACGACGCGACCTCGAGTGGTGGCGCACGGTGCCAAACCAAAACAACGGTCGGTCCATCTACAAGCCCATCGAGACCGCCTACCTCCACGCCGACTCCAGCGACTACGGATGGGGAGCCGTTCTGAACGACGACTCCAACTATCAAGCGCGTAGCTTTTGGACCGCTACCGACCGGCTACAACACATCACATGGAAGGAGCTGCGCGCGGTTCGACACGCGATGGAGTCTTTTCTACCCCAACTAAAAGGCCGACAGGTCCTTCTACACGAGGACAACACGGCAGTGGTCGCCGCCCTAACCATGCTCACCTCCCGATCACCCGTCATGATGACCGAGCTCCGTCGCTTGTGGTACCTCCTCGACACCAACGACATCGACATCCGCCCGCGCTACATCCGGTCGGCCGCGAACGTGTGGGCCGACATACTCAGCCGCGAGTTGGACACAGAGGACTGGCAGCTCAATCCCCGCCTATTCGCACGCCTTCAGGAACGGTGGGGCCCCCACATTATCGACCGATTCGCGTCCATGCTAAACACCCAGCTCCCGCGGTTCAACGCCCGATGGAGGGACCCCCTGTGCGAGGACGTCGACTGCTTACGCCTTCCCGACACCGCCTGGTGCCGCGAAAACAACTACTGCAACCCACCATGGACCGCCCTACCGGCACTCGCCGCCAAATTGGACCAATCACAAGCACCAGCGACCGTCATCGCCCCCTCCTGGCCAAACAAGGCGTGGTATCACGCCTTTGCACGCCTCGCCACCGCGACCCTACACTTCCCAGCGTCCCGCGACCTTTTCTTTCCCGGCAGGCTCGGCAAGCGCGCGGGGGTCGGGCCGCCCACGTAGAGCGTCGTGGCCTTTCGACTAACACCCCCTCGTGGCTCTACACCCGACGCGGAGCCATAAGCCGGGCTTTACGCCCCGCCCGGGGGGGGTATACAGCACCGCCGATTCGCCCGCACCGCACCGGCCCACCCCGCTACCGCCTACAGACACACTCAGCAGAGGCCCCTTGGGTCTCCGATATTGCTGAAACTTTCCAAGGCCTCTTAGGAACAGATAAGCTTGGGGTTACGGCCATCACCTTGCTCAATAACTCGCTAGCGCCGTCTACGTACGCCAATTACGACAGCGCGCTACGCCAGTTTTTTGCATTATGTACATAGGAAAATATCGCCCCGTTAAAGGCTACACCGGCTGACCGGCTATTATGATTCGCTACACCGCATGGCTTGCCTTGTTAGGCACCGTGGCCAGCAGCTCCATGCAGCCCTACTTTTCCGCCGTCAACAAGTTCTTCCGTGACCATCAGCGCCAACCCATCGCAATAGGCGAACTATTAGCCGACGCGAGGCGTGGCCTCGAAATGCTGCAACACCGCCTCGTCCTTGCCGACACGCGCCTCCCGCTACCCGCCCCTGTCGCCCTCAACATCCTGATGGCTGCCAACACTTTACGCGACAACCTCACTTGGTCCCCCGCAACCCTTCCCCTGCAAGAGCGTTTCAGAGCCTGCTTAACGGTGTGCGTCAATTACATATTTTTCTGTCGCGCAGAAATTGGCGCCCGCTGCCAGACCGGTGACCTCACCGTCGACAGACCTTCGCAGCAAATTTGTCTCTTCGTACGTAAATCTAAAGGCGACCAACGCCGCGACACCCGCGACAAGCTCGTGTTCGCGGTACCTATTGCCGCCAACCCCATCCTCGCGCACCTTTTGGACGGACTACTACTCACAGCAACGCGCCGCGTTCTGCGCTACCTTATACAAGCGACCACCCCCTGCCGCCTTTTGGAACTTCTCACCTTCTGAAGCCTCCACCGACTGGGGAGCGGCGTCCACAATTTCCGCCCGGCTCTCCCTCGCCCTTCGCACAGTCAACACGTCCGCGCCCGCCGGCTTTAAGTGGACATCGCACAGCCTCCGGAAAGGAGCTGGTTCCGCTACTAGATGCATCGGTGCGCCCCTCCCCGTAATCAAATACATGGGTGGCTGGGCCAAAAACAGCTCCATGACCGAAGGAAAATATATTGACCCAACCATGACCCCTACACATGTTGCTTGGCGTTTCTTCGGCTGGCTCGCTCCGTCCCCCCCGCAACACTAATTTTGGCTGTGCAAGCCTTTGGCTTTAGGTTACTGGCAAAACGTGCCCTAAGGTAAATTGTCAGATTGATTCGAATCTAGAGTTTTGCATATCCAACTTCCATGTGTACGGGACAGAAACACTAGCGGTTATTGTTACCGTTAAATAGCGGTGCGTCGCACATGCATGGCACCCACCTCGCCTCTGCAGCTAGACGCAACCAACGACCAACGACTTCCCCAACGGTAAGCTCTAGCTAGCCCGCGCCTTATAAGCCGTAGCTAGCCACGAGCCTAGGCACTCTCCGCTGTCGCGCTCAGCCAATCTAGGCTTCGCGCGAACCCACCCACCCAACCCTATAATCCTGTGCTAATCGTCCTTAAGGCCCCGCCTGTGGGTGTCGTTTGGCCAAATTGTAAACAAGCTGACATCTTTGGCAAAACGTGCCCTAGGGTAAACGTCTGAATGGATTTTTCTGCATACGGTATGAAATATAGAATGCTGCTATTCCCCACGATACGCGGCCTGCTCCAACCACGGCGGGGGCGCTGATTAGCCACGATGGTTAGCTTGTGCTTGTCGAGTCGGGCCAACCTGACCCATGTTCTTGTGCGACTCCGGTCGTGCCGGAGCTTGGGGGGGGGGGGGGGGGGGAGGAGGGAGGGGAAAAAACCCCTCGCTCAGGTCGTCGACGGTCCTTTCTCGATCCACGCACACCCCCGCCCGAGACAATCACTGCTCCTCCCGTCGCAGCTCGCCACCTAGCCTAGTTTCCCTCCTCCTTCCGGGGCTAGGAAGAAGAAATTCCTAAGACTCAGACGGTGTCCGACAAGCGCTCTTGCCTCCATGCTAGAGTTCTGTTCATGCCCCTTGTTCTCCGCCGGCCGTCTTCCAAGACTTGTCCCATCGCGTTGCGGCCGTCCGTACCCTTCCGTGTGGTTTACGTTGTTAGGGAGCCGCCTATACGAGCAGTGTACCATTGCGACAAACCGAGGCACAATGCTTGAGGCAGCCCATCGATTGCCGGGTATTGACTTGGGGAGGGGCTGGTCGAACACGCGGATCGAGTCGCCGCTCCGCAAAATATGGTGTGTACGGAAATATTTTTTCGAAACCCCTCCGTATTGGGGTTTCCGGCGGGGGATGATCTTGTGGACTTCCGCCGCCAAACCGTGGCGCTCCTCCGGCTGCGACCCTCCACCGACATGCGTAGCGTCTCGCCTCGCCCCCATGGGAGACTTGAGTCCCACATGGCTGTTCGGCTACCAACGAGCGCCTTGCCTAGGCGTTGCTTCCCGAATGTCCGCCGCCATCTCCAACGCGCGCCACCAGCTCCGATCCGTCCGTACCCTCGTCGCCGCAAAACGACCCCGCAGATATACGTCCCGCACGTAGACATGAGAGTACGTAAGGAGTATCAAGCCTTGAAAATAAATATCGGACTTGCTGAGCGGGAGATCCTTACGCTGGTGTACAAATAATGTGTTTACAAGCCCTCCGCAGTGAGGCTTCCGGCCAGATGATGATCCGCGGATCTCAGCCGCCGGATTTTAAACCCGCATAGCCCCCAACCGGGCCAGCACTGACACGGCTATAGGGCTACAAATGCCCACCACGAGAGGTTGGGGGTGAATGCCGACGGGCCTGCGAGCGCACCCTCCTCCGGCGTCGCCGCCCTTGCGCCGCCGGCGGGTGCATGCGGTCAAGAAATTCTTTCACGACCACCAACACTATTCACGGCCAATTACGATGGGTGAACTCCTCGCTTGTGCCCGCCGAGGCCTCAAAATACACAACAACGCATTCTTACGCCGGACGCAAGATTACTCCTACCAGCACCGCTCGTGCTCACCCTTCTCCACTACGCCAGCAATCGACGCTGCGCCCTCACGTGAACCTCCGATGTTCGACACGATATTTCAAAATTTCACGCCTTCCTTATTATATATGTCAACTACGATTTCTTTTGCACAGCTGCATCGAGCGTGCGTTTTGAGACAAGATACATGATCGTCGATCGCCCGTCGGGCCATATTAACCTCTTTATACGGAAGTCTAAGGGCGACCAACGACGCAACGACGTTGAAAAACAAGTATTGATCATCCTAGTCAAAGCCGACACTCTACTAGCCGACCTTTTCGAATGGTATCTCAATCGACGTCACCACTTCTGCGACACTACTGTCGACTGCCCTTCGCCTACCCACGTTTGAAGTCTCCCACCTTTTGTAGCAAACGCCAATCACAGCAAACATCCTACTAGCGGACCTCTTCGAATGGTACCTCGATCAACTTCACCACTTTTGTGCCGCTACTTTCAACTGCCCCCGCATACAAACGTTTGGAGTCCATCGCCTTTCGAAAACTCCTTAGACTGGCAAGCGGTCGCAACACTCTCTTCATAGCTAGAGTTGGCGTACATGTCAGTCGAGAGTGAAGTCGTAGAAGAGGGGAAGATAGTCGTACTACCTCGTACCACCCTCCGACTCGTATGTGTACGCGACAGTTACCCCGCGGTTAAATGCTACCGTTAGTAATGGCGCGTCGCACATGTACGGACTAGGTGGTATTGGCAGTGGCTTTCAACAAACAACCGTGATGTAGCTTCCTCAACGTATGGCTACCTCTCACTAGCCCAAGCCTTATAAGCCATATCACTCGGTGCTTTCGCGCTCAACCAATATATAGGCTTCGCGCGATCCCACCCATCCAACCCTACAGCTATGCACTGATCGTCCCCCATCCTAGGCATGTGGTTATCTTTTGACCAAATTGCGAGCAAATTTTAAGCTTTCGCAAACTTTCTTTAGGTTAGATGGCAAATGATGTTGTCGAGAGGCAAAAGATGAGAGATGTTTCACTGCTGTACTTAGGCAGTAGATGTTGTAAGTGAACAAAGGAATTGTTAAAAGGTTCTGTCACCTCCCTCTCCTGCGCTGGGCTTAAATAGGTTTCAGCCCAGACTAGTTACGCCTGCAAGCTTCGCTTACGTGTCAGGCGTTGGTGCTGCTCAACCGTCGTCATCTGTCCTCGAGACACGGCCTGCCTAGCATTGAATTTCACGACGCGGCTCCTTCTGCATTGGAGAGCTCGTTCTGGCGCGTCATCTGGCTAGTTAGATTAATTATGCATATCTGTACGTACCGGGAGGTACTGGTCGTACTGTAGCATCAGCACCCTTAATATTGCAGTAGCGACGTACCCACGAGTATACGTCCATCCTGTGGAAAAGCACGAATTGGTATCCGTAACGAGTACCTGTACAATGTCCTGCAATGTACTGTTGCAGGACTGTACTCGTCACACTCGTACCCTCCCCCTCTTGACAGATCAATGAGGCCGCCGCGAGGCAGACCTCCGTGGTTCTTGGCTCCTTTACTGAAGCAGTTACTGGGACTCAGGAATGCGCGCTGGGTGAGCGTGCATGAAGTCAATGTACGCCTGAGTCTTGGCGAACTTGCGCCATTGGGGCGTCTCCAAGAATTCTTGTAACGCAATTGTTCGATGCACCTCGTTCAACCGGTGCCAGACAGGTGGAATATCGTCATCACTGAAGTGCGTCATGAAGAGCAGATATTTGCCTCGTCGCCCAGGTAGCGACTTGATGCACACAGCAGAGATGTGTGAAACGTCGAACTCCTCGTCGTCTCCTTCAGGTACAGTCACCGGGACAGCTGGTCGTAGCGGAGCGGTAGAGCAGGGTCGTAAATTGTTAACATGGAACACAGGATGTAAGCGTACTGTCGCTGGTAGTTTCAATCTGTAACTGTGTTTTCCAATCTGCTCCTCCACTGAAAAAGGGCCGAGCTGTCTGTCTCTGAGTTTCCTGTTCGGTTGTCCTCTGAGAAAAAGATTTGCTGTGACGACTGACACCTTGTCTCCCTTAGCGAAGTGTGGCGCTGTAGACGGTTCTGTGCTTGCCTGCATCTCGTCCTTATGTAGCTGTAACACAGAGCGTACCAGGCTGTGCACTTCCTGTAACAATCTCAACCGTTCTGTTGCGTCTTGCGAAATTGGAATCGATGGTCGCATGCTGAAGAGCAGGTCAGGAGGCTCCTCAGGAGAAAAACCAAAGTTAGCCTCGAACGGTGTGTGCTCAATTCCGAGTGCACGCGAAGCGTTGTACGCAAACTCCACTTGCGGTAAAAGTGTCGACCAGTCAGAGCCATCATAGCAACAGAAGCAACGAAGAAGCTGCTGAAACGTGCTGTTCACGCGCTCTGTCAGTCCGTCTGTTTCTGGGTGTCGGCTGGTAGACATGTTCAGACGCGTTCCAAGGCGTCTCCAGAGTGTCTGCCAGAAAGCGCTGACAAATTTCGGGTCACGGTCGCTGATCAGCACACGGGGCAGTCCATGAAAGCGGTAGACTCCCTGTAAAAACAAAGTTGCAGTTTCTTCGGCAGTAATTGACTCTGTACATGGCAGAAAATGGGCCATTCGAGTTAGATGGTCTACCACAATCAGCACACTGTTAAAGCCGTTGCTCTCAGGCAAGTGTGTCAGGTAGTCAAGACCAACTGTGTGCCACGGTCTGGGTGGAACAGGTAATGGGTAAAGAGTCGCAGCCATCTGTGGTCGAATCTTCGCTCGTCGGCACACGACGCAGCGTTCACAAAAATCTTTCACATCTTGGCGAATTCGTTTCCACCAGAATCTGTCGAGTGCTTTAGCAAGAGTGCTAGCAACTCCTCTGTGACCAGCTGACGAACTTTCGTGCAGCTCTGTGATCAATCTCAGTCGGAGCTCAGAGTTCTGTGGAATACAGAGGCGATTGAGACGCCAAAAGTACCCATCTCTGGCTTCTATCCGGCTGTCTCTTGTCCACTCACCATCGTCCCCATAAAACGAATCTCGTGAGAACCCCTCGCGAATGAGATCAGCGAACTCAGGGCTCAGCTGCAACGCGTCAACAGTCAGTAAATTTAACTGTGCGTCTTCAAACAGCAGCTGGGACTTCCGTCGTAATTCTCGATCTGACGGAACCTCGCCATCCCAAAATAAGGGTACTGTGGCCTGAGGTACGAAGTCTGGACGCCGGCTTAACGGGTCGGCTTCGTTCAGAGCTCCCTTGCGATATGCAAGTGTCATCGAGCCCACAAACGGTTGCAAATCCCGCAGGTATCTTGCTTGCCGCTTGTTCAGCCTGTTGTTCGGTTGCCTGAGCAGATGTCGCAGTGTGTCGTGGTCTGTTACGACAAGGAACTTAGAACAGCCTTCAAGATAGCACCTCCAATGCTTGACAGCTTCGCATACGGCCAAAGCTTCTAAGTCGTACGCAGAGTAAGTGTTACCACGCTCAGCTGGATTCAGCTTACGCGCCCAGTAAGAGACTGGTTGAAGACCGCCCCCTTGGTCTTGCAACAGGACTGCTGCAATCCCCACTGTTGAAGCATCTGTAGCCACGGTGAACGTCGCGTCCGAGCTGACCTCCGGAAGGATCAGGCATGGCGCGGAAATGAGCCGTAACTTGAGAGTCTCGAAGGCTTCCAAACAGGCAGGCGTCAGCGTAACCTTCTGTGGCTGGGACTTCCGCAGTAAGTCCGTCAATGGAGCCGTAAGGTCGCTAAAATGGTGTATAAATCTCGCATAGAAGTTGCAGAACTGTACGAAACTGCGAACCTCCTTCTGCGTCTTGGGCACTGGCCAGTCTGCAACGGCCTCGACTTTCTTTGTGGAAACCGAAATTTTCCCGGCTGACACAGTGTAGCCCAGATACTCCATTTCTTGCAATCCGAAAAAGCATTTCTTAAGGCGTAATTTCAGCCCCTCCTCCTTGAATCGCTGTAGCACTAGACGTAGGTGCTCCAGGTGTTCCTCCAGAGTTCGACTGTAGATACAGACGTCATCGAGGTAGACTGTCACGAACTTATGTAAAAAGTCGCGAAGAATGTCGTTCATCATCCTCTGAAATGTAGCTGGTGCGTTGCACAGTCCAAACGGCATGGCGACCCATTCCATTAAGCCATCAGGGGTTTGAAAAGCCGTCTTGTGAACGTCCTGATCACGCACTCGAACTTGCCAGAATCCAGAAGCGAGGTCGAGGTGTGTGTAAAAATTCGCGTCCTTAAGTTCGTCCAGTGTGTCATCCACTCTCGGAAGTGGGTAGGCGTCCTTACGCGTAACCTCGTTAAGGCCACGGTAGTCAATGCACAGACGTAGCGAGCCATCAGCTTTTCGCACAAAAAGAATTGGCGAGCCAAACTCACTATAGCTGGGGCGTATCAAACCAGCTTCCACTGCGTCTTTGAGCTGTCGATTAAGCTCAGCACGCTCTGCTGGTGACAGTCGGTTCAGACGTTGACGTCGCATTGGGCCAGTTGTTTCAATGGGATGATCCCACTGTCGGCTTACAGGTGGAGAGTCGACAGGTTGCAGTAACTCCGGGAAGTCTTCAAAAAGTAACGACCGGAAGTTGTTACGTTGTTCCGCTGTTAGCTCCTCTCCAGTGTGGAAGTCTGTCTGTTGTTCCACTGCTGATGTAAGTTCAATGACGTAAAAATCAGCATGACGTCCCCTGCTGCGGCGCGTCTTGCGCATAAGCTTCTGAACTTTAGTAGACGACAGGAGTAGACACTCAGGGCGTCGTTCCTCAAGTGTAGTCTCCACAGCTGTACCGTCCATCAGTGTAAAAATTCTGGTTGTACCAAATTGTAAAGAGGCATGTTCGTCATCAAGCCATGGTAAACCGAGGATTAAATCAGCTGTGCGTAAATCTCGTAGAACGTAAAAAGTCCGTTGAAACTCGTGTCGAGCCAGCTCAAAAGTGACGTCACAGACTGTAGTAGAAGTCACTCGTTGTCCGTTAGCGAGTCGAACTGGAGTCTTACTTGCAGACTTCCGAGTCTGTAAAGCAAAGCGTCGTACAAAGTCCTCTGATACGAAGTCAAGCGTCGCTGCGCAGTCCACTAATCCAGAAATGTGGTGTCCGCCATCAGGAGTTTTCACAGTCAGCTCAGTTCGAATTAACGGGCGAGCTTCCGTGAGGTCAGTCAGTAGTGCTGTAGCTGGCGAAGAAAATTGTTGCAGCGTAGCGATGGACTGTTCCGAGTCGTCTGTTGGTACTGGTACCGAGTCGGGTTGATCAGGTGCTGTAGGTTCTGAAGAGTCGTTAAACGCACAATCTGCGTCGACTAACCACAGCTGCACAGGCCAAGGGGCTGGAGCAACCACCTCCTGTTGCGCTGGGTTCTCCAGTGACTGACGTGTAAAAAGCTGTGTCCTTGCTGGGAATTCTTGATAAAGTTTCCAGTGCTTAGTCACCTGAGTAAATTTCGCCCACTTCGGTAGTACAAATACAGCCATCGTAGATGTCGGAGATGTTCGACGACAATCCTCAAAATGCTGCGCTATCTGCTCAGCTAACTCCCAGGGTGGGTTGATGAACACCCGTTCTCCAGATGTCGAAGGTGTATCGACGACCTCTGTCGCTAACAGTGTCTCAGAATGAACAGTAGATGTAGCCGGCTGCTCCAGTTCATTTGTAGAACAGCCTTGCCACCATCATTGCTTCTTAGGTTGCATCGGTGCCTTGCCTTTGAACTCCGGGCATTGGAACAATTGTGTCCCTTCTTGTGGCATTTGAAGCAGAGTCCCTCGTCCATGTGTCGCTTGCGTTCCTCAGCTGTCATCGTGTTTGCAAGCGAATTAAAATCTTCGCGGCCAGATGTCTGACCACGTCCACCATTGTTGCCACCTCCACGTCCACGTCCGCGGCCACGTCCACGGCCACCTTTGTTACGTTTCCAGACGTTAGAGGCTTCCTCGAGAGGGTCATCAAGGTTGCGCTTGCGTGTAGGCTGGGTAGATGGTCCAGCAGCAGACCTCGCATTGCCTAGTTCCGGCGAATCTGTCACGACGTTATTCAAAAAAAATTGCAGCTCCACTAGCGTAGTCTGGTATCCTAGTTGAGCTCGGTGTGACTTAGCCAGTTTCTTGAGTGCATCGTTCGCTAGGCCATTAATGAAGCGTACACACTGCACTTCAGCTGTCAGGTGTTGACGAGACCGACGTAAGTAGTCGTTGTACTGTTTAGTGAAAAGCGCGTAACTCATCGTGTTGCTCTGCGTAAAGTTCATCAAAGCGTTAATTGCGTCGTCGTGAATGTTCGGAAGAAACGTCGACTTGCGTAACTCCTCAACAAGCTCGTTGTACGTAGATGGAATTGGAGGCTGATTTTTCCGGTTCAACCACCACCCAACTAGGTGTCCAGAAAACTGTGAAGTAACCCAGAACACTGCATCGTACGAGTCAGCCGTAATTCCAAGCATTATAAAACGCTGAGGCTGTGCTTCAAGCCAATCCTCCAGTACATAAGGCACTCGACCATCCTGGTACGGTGAAGTAATAGCAGCCTTACGCTGAGTCTCCGTGAGGGTCACTGTTAGTCCAGCCAAGTTGTGGGTAGGCATCGGCTTTCCCACTCGTAAATCTGTAGGTCCTTCTCCAGTCAGTCGGTTGATGTGTCCACGAATCAGCAGCCAAACAGAACCAGAGTCGACCGTCGTAAATCGGGAGTACATGAAGAACTGTCTCGGGATAGACGTGTCGTCTAGCATGACTAGAACATGTTGTGAGATTGCTCGATAGAAAGATTCCCACTGAGCCACGTAACCGAAGTGAAGTAATTCACTCTTGTGCTTCTTAGCACGAAGTAACCCATTCTGTGCGGGCGTAAGTGTCAGACCGTCAATGTTGATGGATTCCGGGACGAAGTAAGTGCCATCCGGATTAACTGTCGACTGTTCCAAAACAGCCTGCTCGACCTGAGCAGGTGTACGTAGGTTGTTCGTAGCAAACACGACAGGAATAGAAGCCGAGTACACGTAAACAAGCTGTCGTCCTTGAGTTAGTGTAACGTTAACATGTTCACCACTCAACAGCGTCAAATCATCCGATGTCAGAACAAGACCGGTCTCCTCGTGTAACTCGCGAATAGCAGCGTCGACAGGCTATTCGTTAGGTAAGACAGAGCCAGCTGGGAACCAAGTTTTACCAGAACGAGGCTCACGCTGAAACACCAACTTCAAGTCCGACGGTTTAGTTCCTCCGACGTGAATTACTAAAACCACGTAATGTCCAGCTCCGAGAGAAGCCATCTCAACTCAATCAAACAACTTCGAGCAGGTCAACGAGCAACGAAAGCGTGCGTCGACCAAAGAGCTCCGAAACCAGTGTGGCGGTTAGCCTCTGAAAGCTAAACGCCAGCACAAATCTGTTCTAGTCTGTCTAGTTCTGTTGTTGCAAGATGGCAAATGATGTTGTCGAGAGGCAAAAGATGAGAGATGTTTCACTGCTGTACTTAGGCAGTAGATGTTGTAAGTGAACAAAGGAATTGTTAAAAGGTTCTGTCACCTCCCTCTACTGCACTGGGCTTAAATAGGTTTCAGCCCAGACTAGTTACGCCTGCAAGCTTCGCTTACGTGTCAGGCGTTGGTGCTGCTCAACCGTCGTCATCTGTCCTCGAGACACGGCCTGCCTAGCATTGAATTTCACGACGCGGCTTCTTCTGCATTGGAGAGCTCGTTCAGGCGCGTCATCTGGCTAGTTAGATTAATTATGCATATCTGTACGTACCGGGAGGTACTGGTCGTACTGTAGCATCAACACCCTTAATATTGCAGTAGCGACGTACCCACGAGTATACGTCCATCCTGTGGAAAAGCACGAATTGGTATCCGTAACGAGTACCTGTACAATGTCCTGCAATGTACTGTTGCAGGACTGTACTCGTCACACAGTGCCCGTAAGGCCGCCTTACAAGCCATGTGAGAGGGAATCACATGGGTGGGTTTGTGTGAGCGATAGTTATCGCAAAAGGCAGAAGAGGGTATCGTTGCTTGTTTCAACGTCGTATAGTGTGCGGACATTTTACTACCCATGCGCGTGTGCGTGACTAAACCGTTAGGGGAGATGTACCGTCGGACGTAGCCCATGTTACTGCGTAATTCTAGCCATGTAATTCAAACTCTATACGACTAATATCACCATTCAAGTTGTGTTGGGGCTCACTTATACCTTTCGTCATCGACCGGCGTGTGACCATGGGTGGGGCTCAGCCATGGGTAATCTAGCCAAATAATTGCCAAGTTCCCGGGCTCGGGAGTATTGTTGGATTCATGTAGTCTAGGACTACGTGCGATTCTCGCGCCCAACCGCCGAATAATTTGTTCTTTTACATCATCGGGGTACCGTGAATTGTTGTCGTGGCACCCTTGCGTGAGGAGTGCGATGTCCACGCTAAACCTTCCGGGAGTTGTTCGTGTACTGTGTGAAGTACTTGATGAAGCCAAGACATGAGGGTTTCCGCTGCACATTGAGTAGTCGGTTCTAGATGACTAATCGCCCATGTCATGTCTGTAAATTTCCCGCTGAAAACTTGGTCCGGGCAGTGTCGAAGTACGTTAATAGTTCGATATATGGGTGAGCGATATCTGGGTGAGCTGAGTCCGGCAGTTGACGTATTAGTTTTTGCACCATGGAAGTACCGCGCTGGTTTTTTGTTAAGTGGTAGAGGAGGATTCCACCGGTTGGTGTATAGAAAAGGTCAACATAACGGCACTCAATTCCTGCCCCCCCCCCCCCCCCCCCCCCCCCCCCCCGGCAAAAAAAAGAAATATCACCGTCGCCACACACGCTCTGGATAGGAGAATGGTGTCAAGATCGGCTTGCATCTAAGTGTCCGTGAGCCTCGTGTGTAGCTCCTTGGCGATGCGTAGCGATGAGACCAAGATCCGGGATGTGAGGTACATGCGCGTTATGTTGGGTTGGAAGGAAACTTGAGAGGCCGCGAGTCCACGCCTCACTTTTCCCACTAAGTCGCCAAGAGCGATGACTAAGAAAGTTGTTTACTAATGAAAGGCAGGTGTGTATACTTGTCGTCTTCATGGCGGTGCCCCGTTCTCTGATTCATGTAATGTAGCACGCGATGGTAGCTCTTCTAGCGGCCAATGTTGGTAAGCCTTGTTCCACGCAAAACTAGAAATTGGGTTTTATCGCCATGCCATACGTCTTAGACGTGCCCTTAGCCCAAGCTCTTGTCCGTAAAAGAGTGTCCAAGGGTGTCCGTTCCTAGTAGTCGTTGCATGTATGGGCGCATCGAGTCGGCTCACGGGTTGTTGCCGCAAGCAATGTCGAGCTTGTAGCGGACCTTTGCTGCGCTGGTCGGGTAGCTCTGTACGACCGATTTAACTACGCGTTCGGTGAACATAGTAAGAGTGGCACTTATTGCTCCGCGGCGGAGGATTCCGGAAGGGAGTGACGGGCAAGTGTGGTTTGCCGAATGTACCGCGTCCGGGCCGCCGTATGTGACGGAACAAGTGAGCGCACGCCGGCATAACCGTCTCGTGGGCTCGTGGCACGCCAAATCGACAAGTCCTTGGTGTCATGCTTTGCCTTGCCATCGGGGGCGACAACTGTAGCTGCCGCACCGCTCTCCAGAAGTTTATGTGCGAGGTCGGGCAGCATGAGGCATGGGAGTTACAACAACGGCTCTCGTCGCGCCAATGTGCACCCCCCGTCGGAGAGGTGTAGTGCATCCACTGCCTCGCAATATGGGTCGAGCCATGTTGCATTGTAGCGAGGGAGTACTGTTTCGAGCGCAAACGCGAAGCGGTCGATCGTGTGGAGCGTGAATTGCTTGTCCATCTCTAGATACACTGTAGCGTCTATAGTTGCCAGTCATCGCTGTCCAAGTGTCGGATGAGCTTGTCTGCCCACGTGTTCGCCGCGGATGTGATGCACTAGGGCATGATGTGGATGTTGTAGCTGTAAGGCTAGGGATCAAGTGAATTTTGTCGATGTTGATGGTAATGATATTTTGAAACGTCGATGTTGATGGTATTGATATTCTGGATTGTCGATGTTGATAGTGTTGATAGTTTGGGATGCTGACATCGATGGTAATCTAAGCCGATATTATCGCCGATGTATCGATATTTGGGACGATATATCGATACATCGGGCCTAAATAATCAACATTTTCCAATTGCTTTGATAATTGATGGCATTGATACTAGCACTACTGCCATCGTGTCGATGTCGATGTTGCAACCTATCACATCGATGGCACTATCACCAGATGATGATGATATTATCGACGATGCATCGATGGCTGATCCCTAGCCTTATGTAGCTGTCCAACGGGAACTAAAGTCGGTGGAGCTCCTCTATCATTTCCGGGGAACGTGACGTGTGTCCGGTCAAGACGTAGCAAACGGCGTGGTTGTCCTCGTAGAGGAGGACGCTTCGGGCGGCGAGGTGTGGTAGGAACGTTAGGACGGCCAGTCGGACGGCCTTCACCTCCTTCCATGTGCTGTGTTGTGTCTTGTTTTATTTTTCCTAGAAGCCACGTGCTTCGAGTCTACCATTTAGTACATATACGGTACCCCAACGATAACATGAACTGTCGCAATGGACGCAGGTTGTCTCGACTAACCGGTGGATGTTCTTGCCGTTGGCGCGATTGGGTACGTGTGTCCACCACTGCATGTTCCGACGAAGTTGCGGAGTGAGGCGTACCGTGCCTCCCCGCTTGTCGCCCATGACCGAGTGTATTTCGCGGAGGAAGAACCGTGCACCCGGGATCGCGAGTCAAAAGATACTGAGCCTAACTAGCAAGCGCGACTGCATGCATGTGACGATAGCCATCTGATTGCTCGTATTTAACGCTGCAATACTTGTCGGGCTTGCTTGGAGAGCTTTTGAAGGTTCTCAACATGCGCGGCAAAATAACCGTTGACTGTGTCGATGTCGATGCCCATGTGGTGTCCCGTTTAGTAGGGTTCCTAGAACACCTTAGTAAGGTGGCGGGGCTGGTGAGGAGGTGATCGAGTCGCCGGCGAAGTCCCTGCGCAAGTTCTTTGGTAGCATCGACGAGGGGGACTTCGTCGACTTAGGGTAGAGTCGTGGCGCCTCGCCAACGTGTGTGTCTTAGGCAGGGCTTGCTCGGGATGTAGTTGCCGTCAGGGTGTTTGCGGTGTCCGTCCTTCGCAGTGAATCCGTCGGGGTCGGGTTGCCGTAGGTGGCGCACGAAGGTGCCCGTAAAGGCGCAGACGTGGCATGGGCTAGGCGACCAGCCCATAGGTAATCCCGCCAACTTGTAGAGCTGTCCGCGCACGTTCACAGTTAGGAAGTCGCGCTTCTCGGGAACGATTCCCAACGCGTATAATCCGTCCTTCATGTCAAAGGATAAGATGCACTCTCCATTTATCGTTAAGCGTCGAACTCGATTTCATAGCATGAACTCCTTTTGTAGCCCTTTTCGGACGCAAAAGTTGTTTAGGTGCCATAGGTTGCAGATACACTTGCAATGCTTTGTTCCGGGCTTGGCGACTAAAAAAAGTATGGATACGTACCGGTTGCATGTGGAGTGTTACAATGTTCATGTCTCTACGAAGCGCGCAAGTCCGGTGTGGACGAAGGTGAGTTTCTCAGAAGAAGCGTACAATAAGGAGACACCTTGGTTGAAACGGGGGTGGTGGTCGGTTGTTTAGGGAGAGAATGGTTACGCCCTCCCGGATCCACCTCAAGCCTTGTCCGCTCGAGCCGGTATCTTTCCATGCTTGTCAATTTTGCCGCACGCGATGACGCATGTGATGTTTGA
This sequence comes from Tetraselmis chui, assembly GCA_026401115.1. Taxonomy (NCBI): domain Eukaryota; kingdom Viridiplantae; phylum Chlorophyta; class Chlorodendrophyceae; order Chlorodendrales; family Chlorodendraceae; genus Tetraselmis; species Tetraselmis chui. Next base: position 2,299 of record JAPMLY010001491.1, on the reverse strand, counting down.
ATGTGGTGTGCATGAATCGACGCGGCGGGCTACCCCGTCATTCCTCCTTGTCGGCCTCGGTCTTCTTGAGCGCCTTGCCGCTAGCGGGGAGGGGCCGGCCTCCCGTGCGCTCCTTGAGCTTGGCCTTGTTATTGTCGAGCTTGTGATGCTTGTCATTGGGTTTATCCAGTTTGCCTCCTCTAGGCTTGTCTGCCTTGAAATGGGCAATTGTTTACGCTTGAGCAACTCATGTGATGCTGACTTTGAGTCGTTTGTCTTCAAGTGCTGACATGAGTCCGTCGACGACGCTGCCTCCGTGTGAGGAGGAGATTGGGTAGAAGCGCATGAAGTAGACGGGTCGTTCGGCGACTCGCTTTTCTCCTCTGAGGATCTTCTTAGCCTTAAAGCGTATGAGGTAGGTGAGTCGTACTTCCCCCGATGAAGCCACTGATTGCCTTGTACGAATCGTGGCATCGATGAAAAAATATATAGGCGTAGGCCTTCTCGTATGGGGTGGAGGTGACCGAGCGAAGCGTTTCCATAGCAATTTCGAGAGCCACGTTAGCGGCGGACGTAAAAACACCACAACGGAGCATATGTCGATATTCGTCGCGCGAGGAAATTTTAGTGGTGTCAGTAAAAATAATAATAGTGGTGTCATTGAAATATACCATGCTCCTCGTGTAGAGGGTTCCACAAGCACGGAGTTGTTGTGTCGTCGGGGCAGGCACTCCGAGAATATTCGTGAAGCGTAGTATGTCCACTCTTTGGGCTTGATGTACTCCAAGGGGTTGTCTTCTCACGCGAAAGGCAAAAAGCGGACACACAATCGTTGCTCGTGCGTCATACAGTGTGCGGAAATTTTACTATCCGTGATTCCGTGCGCGTGCGCGCGCGTGGACCGTTAGGGGAGATGTAGCGTCAAATGTAACGCGTGTTTGAAACTTCAGCTCTGATGTAACTCTAATCTCCATATTACCAATATGACTAAACATATATCATGCGCCGATAGTATGGCATACCTCCCTGTTACTCTGGCTTAGGCGTGTGGGTTCTTTCTTTTCCCCTTTCTGATTGGTGGTTTCCACTGCTTATTCTTGTAAGAAAAACAATTAGTACCAGGATATCAGATACTGTACCTTGCTGCTTCAAGTACTCTTTCCCAGTTGCCGCCACAAACACAGTATGTACAGGTACGTGTACCCTGCTGGGGATGGGAGAGATACACCGTTTCTGACAGCGCCGACGGAGTCAAGCACGGGACAACACGCTCACTGTGGGGGAGGAGCCCGTCCACCCGTCATGCGCACCGACTCCGTAGCCTCCTTGCCCTTTCACTCAGTCAAAAGACCGCGATTCCGCTACGTGAGCCAGGATGTGGACCATGTTCCGTCCTGCGTGCTAAACCATACAGTCGTTCGCCTTCACAGCATTCTGCGAACTGGTGAAATAGTACTTTGGTTGTTTACTTTCAGACAGCCAGCGATATCGAGGACGCGCCTCGGCGCGCCAGCGACGGGTGCGCCGCGGCAGGGAAAGGGCCGAAGGGCGCTCGCGCCCGCGCGTGATGGAGGCAGGACGCAGCGTACGGGCAGGATGCCTACTAGTGCTACTGTCCGTGGTGCTGCTACTGCGGTCAAGTGCTGAAGCTGGTCCGCCCCTCCCTCCTCTTCTTCCCTAATAAACAAACATAAAGTGCGTCGCGCAGTTCTTGGCAATATGGGTACCGTGTATGTACTACGTACCGGCGACATGTTCGCGCGATATGACATGCGGAGCCGTGCTTAACGTGGGGGGTGGGTACATCAACGTCGACTCTGCCTACGTAATCCATATCGCGAGTCAGAAGCCCTGGCGAAAATCACGGCCAGCTTTATGTAGCATGTTGTCTCCCTTGAGAGGGAAGGCGGGCGTGATGGCGGTGGAGATGCACCGGGCCGTCTAGCGCTCGGTATGATATAATAAGAATTAACTACCATCATTATTATTATTCCGCTAGTTCATGATACTGTTATCCTTTTTATATTAGTGAAAATGATATCAATCGTAATAAAATGATGATAAGGGACAGTCAGGCGACGAAATATCAGAAATTCGATAATATTCCTCGCGCAACGGTCCGACTTAGGCTGGAAGAGACGCCACACTCGGTAATGTAATACTTTCAGCTGGTACGTTCATATGCGAAGTGCGGAGTCAGGCAGCTTGACGTCAGCGCTGGGTCGGGGGGGGGGGGGGGGGGGGTGCTGTGCTGTGATAAGTGCTAAATTGAGTGAGAAGAGGCAGAGGAGAGGCCTGCGGTGTGGTGGTGATGGGGATG